>JAULBZ010000410.1:0-31807 GCA_032360805.1 Neoturris breviconis
TCGGAAATGGCAGACAAGGAAGTTAAGACTGAGAGATTCAAGCGATGCTATGAAGCTCAGTCATCGTGTTTGGGGTTTACGATTTAACGTCCCCCACTTGTCTACCTGCTAAAACGCAGCGCAGCAGAGTTCCAGAGTTCCTTTTAAAACAACGTAAAAAACAGTAATACACGAATTTTAAACATAGGAACTAAACGAACAAAAAAAACCATAAAATTAAAGCGCATCTATGTTTTACTTTTCAAAACAAATATCGCACACGTCCGTTCTATTTTATAAATAAAACAGAAGATCATTATCGCAACCTAAAGTTTGCTTTTACCCCCTGAACTATTTTGATATTCTTTAAGCACACTCATAACAGTAATACTCTTTACTTTCAAATTTCACACCCCCCAGAAAATAATCAATAATCACCGCATACCGCATTTTGAATTGAACAGTTAAAGTGACGATGAACGAATGATTAATTATAGTCGGCCTTAGTTGTCCATTTTACTTTTACGTGAACAAGTTCCTTCGGTTGTTCAACTAATTTGTTGATATTTAAAATCTCTTAACCTGCTTCTATATGTTAAATAAAGACATACATAGAGAAGTAACTTATTGAACTTATTAGGAATTAATAATAGAAACAAGTCTAGTAACTTTGAACAAGTCACTTATCATAATGGAAAGCACACGTATTTACCAGTTTTAAAAAATAGGATGAACAACATGTCTAGACATATCTATTCAAAATAATAATGTTAATTTCATGGTCATGGTTACAAAACAAAAGTTTATTAAAGCCCTATTTACATGTACGTAAAAATCATTGTTATTGCTTCGTAATTCTCCCTTTTTTCTAGCCTGTTCTGCAGACTCTCTTCCCCCCCCCCCTCACTCTCCCTGCAGCAAAAAAGTGCCGTGTGGTCTACTTCGCCAGCGTTTTCCACCAGACATCAAGTTTGGGGAACAGGCTACTGCCTCGTATTTCTCCGTTCTCTTCGTTAAAATGCCTTGGAAAATCGATAGTTCGTCTTATATGTGTTCCGTCTTCTTCGTTATAGTGACTTGAAAATCAATAGTTTGTCTTATATATGTCCCATTTTCTTCGTTAAATTGACTTGAAAATCGATAGTTTGTCTTATAATTATGTTCCGTTTTCTTCGTTAAAATGACTTAAAAATCGATAAAATGAAAAAGCCAAATTGTGAAAAGATTTATTGGGTGAACACAAAACAACAACTTGCTGATGCCCTAACAAAAAAAGTGTGTATCTTATTTCAAATTGATCACTGTATTAAAAATGAACATTTACCAAAACTATCTTCATTGTTATCTGGATCTCACCTGGGCCAAAAATAGCGGTCAGGACTGGGGAGGATAGTCTACTCCTAGGAAAGTCCTTTCAGGTTACTTTTTTGGACACTTTAAAGGAGAGTGGAATGTATTATTGTGTTAATTGAGTTTTATTATTTGTATTTCTAGACAATAAACAATAAGCAGGGTTTTGTTCACATTATCTGCAACATTGACTTATCTTTTTAGTTCCGATTCCCTACAATGTACTGCTGCTAAATTGCAGACCCAGCGTTGTTGCACATCCAACTGCAGCACCTACATATGTATATCGTGGCTGGATTAGCTTCGGCTGACCTCTTTAGGAGGGTTAGTGACTGTCATGGAGACATTCAGGTTGCCGCCAGATCGATCAGTTGTACTAGTTACAGTAGATCTGGACTTTGGATGTATGAAGAAAATGTATGAAGAAAAGGAACTGATCAAAAAGCGCACAAAACAAAATTGTATCGGACAATCGGATGTCGTCTGTCTAAGTCAGTCCAATATAGCCTTTATCATATTCTACTTTCTCTTTGAGAACTAATGGTAATGAAATAACAAATCGTTTATATATAGCTAGCTAGGACTTTATTTTTCGAACGATGAATAAAATTTAAATATTTGCTTTTATAAATACGTCGATCGGTGTTGAGTGCGCGCCGGACTGTCGTTGTTGGCGACGTTGATGTAGCTAAACCTACCTTTCCTTTAAATTTTCGCTTGCGAACACAGAGTGAGTGGGTTTTATGTTCACGTTCGCAAACTTTAAATACACTGGTACTATCTCACCATAACTGTAAGTATAAAGAATGTCCGAAAAAATCGTAAAAATAGGGCTACGTGCCTACATTCGCTAGCGCTGGAAGGAAACCGGAAGAACCTTTCGAACTCCTCGGTATCCTCTTGGTATGATGTGCCATCTCGAGATTTTTTTGTAAAGCCCATTTTACATTTCAAGAAATATGTTAGATTCACACATTTCTTGAAATGTAAAATGGGCTTTACAAAAAATCCATTGAATATGTAAACAAATAAGCATGTTAGACATATGGAGAAAATGTTCCTTATTATTCCTCATTTTATTCTTAACTTTGGAATTAATTAGAATTATGATCCATAACAAAAATTTGTTAGATTTTCAAAATTTAGCAGTTTTGTTCTGAAAAAATATTATTATGCATAAAATACTACGCATTTTAATAGCTATGCTTTTTAAGTTCACTGAATTCAATAAAATTTACATAAACATACTGACCAGCATTGAGTAATATGTATGCACGCAGTGGAAACGTTCCATGCGACCCTCTGGCCTTATTTTTCAATTTTCCTGTTAAAATAGGTAGCTAGCTAAGAGTAAACTAGACACATCTTTGCGTAAACAATCTTGCTTTCTCTGCGTGTCAGGGCATGATAGAGCCGTAATCAGAATAAGCATGCATAACCATACAGACAATTTTTCATACACTTTTTTGTGATATACGTAGCTACATACACACCACTGCTGTTTTGCGGATGTCGGATGTGACTGATGCAAGGATGAGTAAAGAAAAGATAGATAGAAACAGGTTGAGATGTACTGTATATTTGACTGCTAAAAAAAAGATTACAAATCAAGCTTTTAGGAATAATGTGAATACTACAAACACTCCAACACAATTCTCCTGCGCACCGATGTTTCATTTACGCGGAAATAGCCACGTAGGTGTTTCAGGCGGACCTGACCTATTTTCAGAGCGATTTTTTTACATGCCATTACAAATTAGTAATTATCTCAAAAAGTAAACAATATTTTTTAATGGGGTAAAAAGCAAATGAAAGGTGAACAAATTATATTTCTAATGATATACAACATGTTGGGTGAGATTCGGACAGAGCGTCCGAATTATCGAACTTAAAAAAAAAAAAAGAAAAAAAAAAGGTTTTGGCGAAATAAAAGAAAAAGTAAGGCGATGAGGGTACCTTTTTTTACTTTTTTCTGCAAGGTGTATACCTAGACAACACATTAGAAATAGTTGTGGGATATATGAACATAAAAGCTCGAAATTGACTTGGTGCTAAAAAAAACACTAGGTAGTAGTATTTGTGGAGATATTATCAATAAAGTGCATTACCATATATGGTATACTAAAAGATGATGTCATAATTTTCGTAGAACTGTTGAATATTTTTACATGAAATAAGAAGCACTATTATTTATTTTTCAAGCTCTTCAATATGAGATCAACTTGTATTTTTTACCTCGGAATTCCTTTAAGTTATGTATATATATGTTGTTTTTGTAGAAGCCAGAAGAAATCAAAGTTGATAAATGGGATGGTAATGCACTTAAACATGCTATGGATGATGCAGTTAGAAAGGTATAATATTTCTCGACTATTTGTGTATTTTATTCACGATAAGACAGGGCAATATTTTCTGACTTGTTTGTTTTTGACTTTTATATGAAATTTTAGCCTTGTATAAAATTTTGGGGCCGGCACATATTGTATGCTTAGCATCCTTTGTATGCTATGATGGACTGGGGATTTAAGGAGTCCGACAAGGAGTGACTTCAATTACAATTAGTAGACAGTGATTGTATATATGGTGGAAGATAATTAAGTTGAAAAAAGTGGTTAGTTGAGAGTTAAGTGTTCGAGCAAATAATCACTGCAGAGAAGAGAATGTTGAGCCTAAAGCAATATTCTAAAATCCCTCCTCTACTATGATTATTTACTCTTACTTTGAACACTGGAGTTAACATCTTCTTGGATGCTCAACATGTACAAAAATATACGCATATACAAAAATATTAATGCATATTTTAACTGGAATGCATATTTTAATGGGACAACTTTTTGTGGATATTAAATTTTGTGCTTTTTGAGTCTAACCGTAAAATTTAGTCGTTGTTTTGGATAGAGGGTGGCTTTGGATAACAGGATATATGTATGTACACAGTGTATAGATTATCTTTTGGAATGGATTATGCAATTACTGTACCATACCAGTAATAGAAATACGGGCAAATAATCACTGTGGAGAAGCGATTTTGAGCATAGTCTACAAATTCTGAATCTGCTCAAAATTCATTCTTCGATAGTGATTATTTACTCTTATGTTGACCACTGTGTATATTATATTCTTGACCCGCTGAAAATTATGTTCAAATGCACTCCTTCGCAGGTGATTGCCGTAGTGAATTTTGAAACTCCATTAATTCTTATTTTCTTTTCTACATTAGATATTTACTGAAGACTTGAAGTACAGTGAAAGGAATAAATACGTTGATATCAGATTAGCACTGAGTGGTTTAGGATGTGGAGTAGCATTGTATGCTCTTTTATATGACTGGTTTCACCCATTTCCATTGTCACGCAATGTTCTTATTGTCTGTGTTTTATCGTATCCTTTTCTCTAAGAAATGAAATAGTATAACTGTTTATTTTTTTCCTTTGGATTTGAAGATCCAACTAGTTTGCATGTGAAAGAAACCATGTTGAAGTTTATAATAGCTGAAAACAGGATATTGATATACAGTGTTCGAAATAAGAGCAAATAATCACTGTGTAAAAGTGAATTTTGAACCTAGCTTCAGGTTACAAAGCCTGCAGCTATGCTCAAAAGTCAGTCCTCCACATTGATTATTTGCTTTTATTTTGATTGCTGAATTAATTCCAAAAGAAGCTAAGTTTACAATGTAGAGTATACCAAACTGGATGCCAACTAAATTTAGTTTCTCTTCTACTATACCATTATTCACAATAAATTTCGTGCAACGAGAATATTTGTTTTCGCGCATAAATTTTCATACATTTACAATATGTGCATACTTTATGCATATTAATTTTTTCGCATGGTCATGTATCAAAAGTATTTACTCTCATTTTAGAAAAGATTAAGAAAAGAATAATTAATATTGTTGGACTTGATCTTTCATCAAAGTTACAGTCTTTATCTCCTCATTGCAATGTTGTTTGTCCTTATTCTATGAATACTTTTATGGCAGTTGTTATGAATTGATGTCTTTGACCCCTGCTGTAAAACCTTTCATTCATAAGACTAGATACTCAGGTAATGCTCATCCTTTTACTGTTCAGTCACCTTTTTGTCACAAAGATTTCTATTCAACTAGCTTCTTTCCTCGCACATCTGACTTGTGGAATTCTACCTTTTTCTTGCTTTACACCTTCTGGCTTGTGGAATTCTACCATTATCTTGCTTTACACCTTCCTATGATCTTCAAAAATTTAAGTGTTCTTATCTTTCATCATTGTAAAAAACTGCATCATTCTTTTGTAGCTCTCTACCAAGTTGATGTATTGCAGAGAGCAACATGTTTTAAAAAAAAAATTGAGTAGCAAATGCGAAGAGTAGATTTTTATTTTGAAAATACATATTCGTGCCAATTAATTTTCATGCAAATTATTTTGCACGTAATATCTGTACTAATTTTTGTGCAATAAAGTAACCTTGTTGTTGAATTGCGCAAAAATTTGTACGAATAAAGTAATATTCAACTGTTTAATTCGCACAAAGTTTTTGGTATTTCAAGCCTGAATATAACCGGACATTACCTGTGGATAAGTGTATTTTTAGTATAGCTTAAAAGCTGAACACTATACTCAAAAAACACTCTACCACAGGTGATGTTCGGCAGTTATATTCAGGCTTGTATTTGATTATCATTTGTTTTTTCCTTCACTATTTAATAACAGCTATTTTGTGCTGATGTCGATTCTTACAGTATTTATGACATTTATTGAGACAAATATTATACTATTAGCAAATCAAAAAGAAGCTTCAGGATTGGTAGGTAGATTTGATTCATGTTTGTTGTTATGACATCTGAGCGTTTGATGTAATCCATTTCAATCAGTATTTTTTTATCAGAGCTAAAACAGCGAACTACAAATAATTGCTGTGCCATAGTACACACACATATTTACAATCTTGGTCATAAATTATGAGACAACTTGCCAATTTTGACCAGCAATAATCAGGATTTACCTCAGAATTTAGGATCTTCTGTCTTATTGCAAACTCAAGAAATTCTGTCGTTCCTAGCAGCCTATTACCCAAGTTATTGCAACAAATTCAGATTTTGGCACAGTTCGTCTTGCTAATTAAAATTTAAGGATTTTTGTCTAAGTTAAAATACCAAATTTTCACACAAATTTCACTTTATTTACTAACAGCATTGTAGTTTTTGTGATTTTACTATATGATATTTAGTGTTCGAATTAAGAGCAAATAATGGCTGCGGAGGATTGATTTTTGAGCATAGCTTCAGGTCACAAAGTCTGATGAAATGCCGAAAAATTCCTCCACAGTGATTATTTGCTCTTATTTCAAGCACTGACCATGTTATTTAGGACCCTGATTCAAACTGGACAATTCGTACAACATTGAAGAGATTTGATAATATGTACACATGTGAGGTAACTAAAACAAATGGTGCAACAAAGAAATCGAATACTTCAATGTTTGCAAAGTGAGTATTTTTCTATCCCTGTGGGTAGAAACGTGTTCAAAGTCTGCAGTAAAGACACGAGAACAACGTCGAACGACTTTGAACAAATTTGCCCTTTGGGAATTGCATGACCTGTTGTCAACTGTAATATAAGACTGAATAAAACTGCTGGACATCATATATGGAGGTGTGTCTTTTGAGTATAGTTTCAGCTTCAAAGCTGAAAACTATACATAAACACACTCCTCCACAGGCCTTTAGGCATTTATATTCGTGCTTATAGTACTGATTTGATTTGATAGAAATGTCAGCTATCTTCTTTCTTTCTCTTGAGCTATTTGTATTTTGTTGGTCTATGAGGTATGTGAACTTACGAACTGAACATCCCAATGGGAAAAGATTTGTTCAAAGTCTGCAGTAAAGACGCTAGAACGTTTTCAACATTGTTTACGAGTCTTTACTGCATGTAAATTTATTACCAGCATGTGTGGCGATATTTTAACTCGCCAAAAAGTATTTGTGAAAAAGGGGTTTCTTTAAAAGTGGAGAATTTTTCAAAAATTTGATTTCTATGAGCCTTTGATCACATTCAACTAAATGTTGAAGTATAATATTTCATACCAAAATGATCAGGGAGAAGTAGAGACTTACCTTAAGTGGAGACTTCGAATTTTTTTGAGGATTTTAAAATTTTCAAAAAGTAGAGACTTCTGTAGAGAATTCTGTGAGGTTTTGACCACATCCACCCAAATAACATGCTAAAATGATAAGGGAGAAGTGGAGACTCACACATTTTTTGACATCTTAATTTTCTATGAGACTTTGGTCATGAACCTTTTTTGGCAGACATTTTATTGTATTTCAGGGAGGCTCCCTCCTCAATTTTTTGAGATGATAAGTGATATTTTTTATAAAAATAATTTTTAAAATTTCATGAATTGAAGTCACCATTTTGATGTTGGGAAGCTTCCTTCAATTTTAAAATAACTATTAATGTTGTATCCACTTAGAGTACTCCCAATACAAATTATGGCAATACACAATTCAACAGAGGAAGATATTTTTAATAAAAATATCTTATAAAAAGATAATGACTACTCCCAATTCAAATTAGTAATATTATAATGATAATACACAATTCAACCGAGGAAGATTTTATAATAAATGAATCTTGTAAAAAGATAAATAGATTTATAAAACTTTGATGGGGCTAGCAAAAACTATCCTATGTAGCTATAGATAGTATAATACTATAAATTCTCCTTTTTTTAATCCACTCCCCTGACTTACACCAGTAAAAAAGACCCCAGGCCAAATAGGGTTAAGGTAATAAATTTTTGCGGGAAGGAATTTCTGCGGAAGAAATTTTTCCGGATGAAGCCTTTAAAAATGGTCAATTTTGCGGAATAACTTTTGCAGATGAGCTTGTACACTTAGAATTTGCGGAATCAATTTTTTGCTGATGAAGTATTTAAAGTAGGACAAATTAATGTTCTTTTGTCTTGGATTCCCGAAAATGTCTCAATAAATCCATTATTTGTGAATTAAGGTTTTTTATTAGTGTGTTTAGCAGAATTTATATTTGCGGATGAGTGGATTTTGGTGAGTTTTGCGGAAGATATTTTTTGCAGATGACAGGCAAAAACGCAAAAACAAATTCCGCAAATATTTCTTACCACAAAAATTTCTTACTTTAATGTAATAATTTTTTTCCACCTTAACTGTTACGAGACTTTCACCATGAATCTTTTTTGGTATCCATTTTGTATTTTGGGGAAGCTTCTTCCTCAATTTTTAAAATAAATCGATGATATAAATTTTATTCAAAAAAAATTATTTTAGAATTTATGACTTGAAGTCCTCCTTTTGATTTCGGGAAGCTTCTTTCTTCAATTTTGAAATAAATATTATATTATTCACCTAAGGATCATAAAACATAATTAACACCATGAGTATAAGTTGATATATAATTAGTCGAATTACAAATATATTGACAATATACTATTCAACAGAGGAAGACTTTTTTAATAAACAAATGATATCCATTCAGAGAAAATAAAAAGATGTCACATATTATGTTAATAAAGGATGGAAATTATTTATTTTATTTAAAGAAAATGTATTCTTCTGTTGCATTGTTCTATTCTCTAGTGTTACTATAAATTTTATTTGCAAAAAATGATAGAAACCACGTGGAAACCATTAATAAAAAATAGTTTATTCTAAAATTATAATTACTTGTATGATACACATGGTTCTTATCAACCAATAAATATTAGTAAATGCATATAGTATGCGTTATAATGTATTGCCTATGTTTTTAGCCTATATACATGTAGGCTATATTAAATATATTATGCAAGTCTTAATTGTGATTTACTTAGTGTGTACATAATACTATGATGTAATCAGTGTTTGAAATAAGGACATAATAAGCACAGTGGAGGAGTGAAATAATCACTGTGGAGAGCGATTTTAAACTCAAAAATTAATCCTTCACTGCGATTATTTGTTCCTGTTTCAAACACTGTATGAATCATATTTATGTGATTGGTTTAACTTTTACTTGATTTGGCAGGCTACTTTCAAAATTGTGCCTTTGGTTGAGCATAGCTTCAGATCTTATAGCCTGAAGCAATTCTAAAAATCTCTCCTCCGTAGTGATTATATGCGGTTATTTCGATCGCTGTCGATGTAGCTGTTGGAGTGAACCCGATAAAACTTTATTGTAATCTGTTAAACGTTTTTTGTTACAGATGTGTTTCTACATGGGTGAATGAAGATGGCGTAATATTACTTGATAAATTAAGAAGTGATGTCATGAATTGTCACAAGTCTGCTAACAACTCGAAGAAGGATTAGTAATAAAAGTAAAAAAAACAAACAAAAAAAACAGTCAACTCCTTCGTAGAGGCCGTGTTCTTAATTTGGAATAATTTGTATTATTTATAACTAGAATTCTTAGAACGAGGAAATATACAAATTCTATTCAGTGGAAAAAGGTTACGTCACTTGCAACCAATGTAATGGCTTCATTTAGAATTCGTGCCAATTTGTACGTAGTAAGGACAGTGATTGAAATAAGAGTATATAATCACTGTGTTGGAGGGATTTTTGAGCATAGCTTCAGGCTTTGAAGCCTGAAGCTATGTTCAAAAATCACTCCTCTTCAGTGATTACTTGCTCTTATTTTAATCACTGAAGGAGGAGGAGTTAAATCAACAAAGTTCAGTAAACAAAATCTACTAATCTAAAAAAAAAACTCCAGTCCATCAGATGAACTCCATTTGTTTTTTCTCCGAACTTTGTCTTAACTGCAAAAACGAAAATAAATTTTCATTGTCAAATCTCCACCATTCCTAGATATCCTTCCCTGCTTTCTCACATCATCCTACACTTCATGATGTCCACTGGAAGATCTGCGTAGAAGAGTTTTTCAAGTGATGTTGTTGTCTAATCCAAATTTCTCACAAACAAAATACCAAAAATCGAATCTCAGCCTTAAACTTAAAATTTGTTTTTTTGCAACTTGATTCTCGTTCTGTCATATTTTATTAATTATCATTCTGAAAACTTTATCAAGACGAAGAATACGCGAGACCCAGCCGGCAAAAACATGTTCAAAGTCAGCAAAATAACGTTAGAACAATCTTCTTTGAACGCTCTAACATTATTTTGCTGACTTTGAACAGGTTTTTGCCGGCTGGGGAATTACAATATGAGTAAACATTGCGATGCTTGATATTTATAACCCAGTAGGCAAAGACGTGTTCATAGTCCGCAGTAAAGACGTTAGAACAACGTCGTACGACGTTGCTCTTGCTTCTTTACTGCCGACTTTGAACAAGTTTTTTCATACTGTGAATATGCGAAGGAGCTACATTTGGATTCATATTTAATTGGAAAGAGAGTACTATGGTTGCTTCTTGAATTCAACATGCGTGGTCTACTATGAACAAAAGTGATTTTGCTTTGCTCTACACATCGAAAATCATAAATATGGATTGTTTCACTTGAGTATAAAAGTGAATTTCCACTAGACAGTTGACGTCACTTCCAACCAATATAATGGCTTCATTTAGAATTCGCGCGAACGAATTCGTCTAGTGGGGATACGCTTTAACTTTAGTAGGCCTAGGTGCGTTAAATATAATTTTGTGATCAATGGTTTCTATCCCTCTGAATAAAGCTTGAGAAATATTTAAACGCCATAGTTTGTATTCAAAATCGATATGTAGATGAGAATAAAAAAAAAGCTCTGGTTATAGATGACATTCGGGTAAGTTTCAAAGGCAGGTAAGGAGTGAAGTAGTAAGTACGTTTTCTTCAGAAAATATATATCCACTTTGGGAATTTGAACGATTTTTTAGTCGGCTTCAGTAAAATATATATGCATGCAGTGTACAAAAAGGAAGTTATTGAATTGCATCAACTTTTAATTTGAGCAGCCACCACCTCGTTTTAATGTATTTGTGATTAAATCTATCTAAATGTTGATTTCCAAAAGAAGGCATTCCATTGGTAGAAATTGACTTCGTATTAATGGAATGTCTTTTTGGCTTTCGCACGGAATTTTCCACCTAATGGAAATCAGTCTTAATGTAATTGCAAAGTCGGGGCATATACAACCTCGTTCCCAGGGCTTCTTGCCTTTTTGAACACGAAAGAGTGGCGCTCTTCACTGTTCAAAAAGGCAAGAAACCCTGGGAACGAGGTTGGGGCATATAGTGAAAACTACTGCTAGTCTATAAATATTTATTATAACTCAATAAACCTTCTTGCTTGGGCATACATCAAACTCGTTTCCAGGCCTATCGCAAAGTATGGAGAACGTGTAATTACAAAATATTTATCAATGCACTTGAGTTTGTTTCTAAGAAAATAAATAATCAAAACTGTCAAGCTCGTCCCCAGCCCCTTTTGACTTTTTTTTATTCTTCTCGGACCTTATAGAAACTTATTATTCGTCTTTTCTATAAGGTCCGAGCAAAATAAAAAAAAAGTCAAAAAGGGCTGGGGACGAGCTTGCAAAACTGTGTCACATATAAAATTTGTTCACATATATAGCTACGCTGATGCTGAAACAAATCACCGCTACTAAAATATCGTCAGGGAATTAATTCACGCATTTTTTTTGTCAGAACGCATAGAATATGAATACTATAACAATATTGATCCATAAACACGCCACATTTCCCGATACATTCATTCCAACATTACATAGATGGGTTGTACAACATCTAACCTGTAGAGAATATAGAAGTAAAATCAGTGTGCTCGATTGAGGAGCAAACATTCACTCCGGAGGAGCGATTTTGGGCATAGCTTCAGGCTCTATATAGTATTAGACTATGTTCAAAAATCTTTCCTACACAGTGATCATTTGTTATTATCTCGACCACATATTGTTCATGTATGTTTTGAATTTGCGCTGAACGAAATGTTCAGCTGACACACATGTCATGAGCAAGTAACGTTAGAGACTTTCTGGTTTCAAACTCATCATATCTCCACTACAATAGACCTGTTCACCAATGATCAAAACGAGGCGTTTCCCAGTGAGCAAAAGCTTGTTCAAAGACTGCACAAAAGGAAAATTATTGCATTGTAACTAAACAACAAGCGTTTTCATCTTTGTGAAAAGGTCTATTCTGTGCTGCAAAAAGCTAAACAAAATTAAACTTTTTACCCTTTTTTTTATTGACTTTTTTAAAAACAAAATTTTTCTTTTGAGCTTAGGAAAAAATTTCTAGAATTTTTTATTCAAATTTAAGGGCTATTTGAGACGGCCTTATCGAAATAATACAATTTTTCGTCGACGTTAAGATAGAAGAATGGCTGGGACGATGTTGCCTACCTTGCAATTTTCAATGGTTATTCCATCTTCTACATGTTTCTTAAAAGCATCGCAATAAATCTTCTCACAATTCGAAGCCGTATTGATACATCCAGAAGAGTTCTTAGTTATCCTTGTTGTATTCCCCCTTGCAGTGATTGTTGCAGAATAGCATGCGCTAACACATTCACGTGTTCGTAGCTCGGTACCAGGTCTTACTGTATAATAACAATCAAGTGTAAAACCTAGAAATAGTAACGCTTTTTTTAGCCACAAAATTATGCGTAGGATACCTAACGCTGGGGTTAAGGTCGCTAATTTACTAAGGAAATTACCTAGAGTTACGATATATCAACATCAAACGACGTCGGATCAACGGCTCTATCTGAGATACTGTAGATTCTCTTTCATTAATCAATTCGCAATGGATAAAATTCTCTTGGTAAAGGTCTGTCACGAAGTTTTTCCAGTGGGCAAATTGTTCAAAGTCCGCAGTAAAAACGTTAGCGTTCTAGCGTCTTTACTGCTGATATTGAACAAGTTTTTCCCACTGGGTGTTCGAAAATGAATGTGCATAAAGGTTGAATACCACTAGAAAAATTCGCTGCGAAAGCCAAAAGAAGACATTCCATTGGTAGAAATTGACGTCACCTGATTGACTTCCATTTGTACCAATAGAATGTCATCTTTTGACTAATTAAGCAGAAATCAACCATAACGTTTGCTTTTTTTAATCAAGAATAAAACAAGAAGCATTAGCGATGACGATTACTGCGGACTTTGTATAAGTTTTTGCCCACTGGAACCACACTTACCTCCGTTTATCAATAGAAACATCAAGAAACTTTGGATAATCTTTCTCGGCATTTTGTTCGTCAAAATTTCCCCTTCATTCGTTTATATGCGTAAAATGATTACCTCAATTTAACAAGAATTAATAATTGGAAAAGTTCAGGTGCAACGATTACTCCGTTGCATACGAACCAACATATATAGCCAGTTTAGTTTCCTTTAATTTTACCAAACAGCAAACTCTTTAACTTGATAGCATTCCAAAACGTATATTTTTTAAAAATTAGATTTTTACTTGCAATACAAAACATTCTAACACAAAAACAACTTTGATCTTATCTTCAAAACGATTTGTCGTTAAAACTTTCCGACTTTTCATATTTATTTATTTACATAAATCCTAGTCTACTTAGCATAGACATGTTACCTCATTATAAACAACTACACGTTTCCTAGGTTACATCTTATACATGACAGGTGAATAAATAAATTTAAACCCGGATCACAGGTCATCACTTAGTTCAAAACAAGACAGTCTATCAAGAAACGTGTTGCATTAAAAGTCTGTGATGCTGGGGATTTTTTTTCTATAACCCGGTGTGCAAAAACTTATTCAAAGTTCACATTAAAGACGCTAGAACAACGACCCCTTCCAACATCTTTTAGTGAATGGTGGAGAGAACAAAGTCCACCTGTTAAAGCAAGCATCTCCCAACATCGTTCCCTTTTCGAAAGATGAGAGCTATCAGTATTTCGAATATGCAAGAAGGAAAATGCAATTCCATCTCCATCAAACAAAGCTTTCCTCGTATGAGCTTGAATAACGAAATAAGAAAGAAGTATTTCGACGTCATTGTGTTTAGTAAAAATAATAATAAAAATTCAAAAATATAAAATATTTACAACTCAAAATTGTTACTAGTTTTTCCAAACATCTAGTGAATATACAAACAGTATGATAGACAAACAAAACAGCGTATACTTCCATGTAAACGAGTATGGTAGCCTAGGTTAAACCCGGAAAGATGGATAGGGTAATCGTAGAACATTCTGCTCCTCCTACAAAACACGTCAGTGCCGCTGAGTCTGTTGTCCCGCCAAAGACTTCGAAGCAAGTGAAGGGTGTCTGTTGTCGTCCAACAAGAGATTCACAAAGAAATGAAATGTCTAAGAAACCATCTCAAAATTTCGTTCTCAAAGAAAGAGTGCTGAATCAATTGTAAGCTCATTGTAGATTATTGTTTTTCAAATTGTTTGATTTTGACTACTTTAAAGCTGCTAAGATATCTGCTTTTCGAAACGAATTTGGTGATGGCTCCTAGCAGAAAAGTATTGGTTCTGAAATATTTGTTTTAATTTGTTCAAATCTGTTAGCTTTCTGATAATCAAGAGCTCCCGTCTCGTTACTTATACCTTCTATTTAAATGATAATTTAATGTTTCAACGTATTATAGAAAAGGAGAAAATGTAAAGAAAAAATAAGAGCAGAGAGTACCGAGTCAACGATATTGCAATGGATTGGTTTTTTCGTTTCTTTGAAACCATCCACTATAAGTTCGTTGACCTAACACACTTCTGTAATGTTTAATTTTTGTTGAATTTTGTCAATTTTAGTTGATTTAACCTTACCAAAAAAAATGGGTGTTAGAGCGAAATTTTAAGATGGTCCCTTAGTATGTTACTGATACTAGGCTAACTTTCTGATGCCGAAACTCAAATTTTCGATAAAGGGCCAAACAATACCGGGAAAGCTCGTCAGTAGTCAGATCACATATAAATGTAATTTTACTAAAACGGATGAGGATGAAATAAAGACACGGAAACAAAGTTGTCTAATTTAGAGAGTCGATTGGTTGAAAGCGGATGTTAAAAGGGAAATAATTAGACCATCGAGTTAAAAATATCGCTATAAAATGAATTGTGACCTGCTGTCGGATAAACGATTAAATCAATAGGAGCCTGACATTATCTCTACGGAGGAGCAGAGATTTTTAAATAGTTAGCATTAAACATTTCTGCCCCCTGTCATACTTTTTTCATAACTTCTGAACTTTTTTAGTAACTAAGGGTAATTTTCTGACAGGTGGTAAAAAAAATAATGTTTCAATTTTTTTTCTTCTTCTTAATTTTGCTTCAAAAAACATTCTGACCAATTTTGGTGACCAAAGTCTTTTTCACCTGCACCACCTGTTGACCCTGATAAAGTCATCATAAGTAATGAGTCATCAAAAAATAACTATGCCAAAGTGTTATTTATGTGTTTATGAGTTGAACTAACTTTCTGGAAAGTTTCAACGCTATAGCATGTTCCAATCTAAAGTTGTGTAGAGGGGGCACACTTTTTGCCCATCAACAAGCATATCCTGAATAGGGTTAAAAATAATGGACTAATGGTAAAATAATTACATAAAATCCTAATGGGCAAAAACTTGTTCAAAGTTCCGCAGTAAAGACGCTAGAACAACGAAATCAACATCGTTCTAGCGTCTTTACAGCTGATTTTGAACAAGTTTTTTGCTCACTGGGATAGTACCACAAAATATATTCACCGGTAACTCCGGGTAGCGTTGGAGGGGAAAGTTCCGGAAACCGATCCAGTATTCCACATTGATCCAGATTCACCAACTTTTCACACCAACATTTCAATGGGTTCTACGTACTTGTATTTACATCTCTAGCTACATATAACAACCAGTGGACAAACACTTGTTCAAAGTCAGCAGCAAAGACGCTAGAACAACGTCGTTCTAGTGTCTCTACTGCGGACTTTGAACAAGTCTTTGGCCACCGGGTTACCACACTTTTCCATTTCTATGTATTAACTTGCATTTCTACGATAATTAACTTGTATTTCAATGCATTTTTATTTGCATTTAGTTGCAAATTAAACCCTGTGTTTTTAATACTCGCTTGTCCTCTACAAATTACTCGTTTGTCCTCTACAAACTGTTATAAACAGTTTAAAAAGTAGAGAACTCTACAACTGAAGAAGATTCAGGTACATTTTTATTGTTATTCTGACAGGAGAAGCTCTGGAACCGAGGTTGACTGCGAGCATTCCAAAGCGTCTTTGGAGTATCTGTGAGATTTCCGTACTCTATACTCCATCCAGTGTTTCATAGGTACCGCAAAACTTTTAATATTATGTTGACGTACCCATAATGTTTACATGATGTCACATTGCAGTGATACAACAAGAAATGTTATAGAAAATAGACCTATTCACAAATATATTATAACGAGATGTTGCCTGCTCAAAGTAGAAACTTGTTGCAATGCAATGTGCAGTCCCTGCACAAAATGGAAGCTATTGCATGCGACAAGTTTCTACTTTGAGTAGCCAACGACTCATTTCATGTATTTGTGAATAGGTATATAGTTGGTATGCATCTTTATTCGATTTATTCTTAAACATGGCATAGTTCATCGAAGCGCATATATTTCTTTGATCTACCGTTGCATGGAAATTCTTCTGTAACAATGAAATCTAGCGTGGATGTTCGATGTGCTTTATGAGATATTAGATAGATCTAGCGTTGTTGACACTCTGAATATACTTGGTAACATATTACTAAACGAATTAAATAAATCTTCCGATATTCCCTAAATATAAAAACGGATTATATATTTAAAGGGTGAAAATAACTACCGGTCACCACTGTGGAGGAGATTTTTCAGGAGATTTTCAGTTAAATTGGCTTAAATTATTCTCCTTCGCAGTGACCCTCGACTTCAAAAAATAACTTTTACACAGCAAAGATCTCAGTATGTGTTTAACAAGGTTGGCCAAACAAAGAAAGTAAAATTTCGAAGTACATTATTAAGTATAACTTTCGGATTGTAAAGATTTCGGACAAAAGTTTAGTTCGAATACATAGCGTCCGGATTATTTTGAGTCAGTTTTACAATTCACAGAACAAACCTTTCGTTACCGCGAATTCTAAATGAATCCACGTCACCTGTCAGGTGACGTCGCTTTCAACCAATGTAATGGATTCATTTAGAATTCGCGAGAACAAACTCGCCATTATGGCAGATTTCCACGAAGCGAATTCGCCAGCAAAGTATATCTGGGCATGCGCAGTTCGGTTTGTTATGGTAATAATATACACGACGCATGCCCAGATATATTTTGCTGGCGGATTCGATTCATGAAAATCAGACTTTAATGGAACCATAACATTAAGAAGTATCTTCAATATCTACGGCGTATACGTGCATACGTGCAGTAAAAGATTTTTTGAAGGAAATGATACACCCATATCGTTCGTTTCCATCATTATTATTCAAAATATATTTTGTCCATTCTGTCTGCATTTTTTCTTAGTCGCTATTTCGTTAAAATCTACCTAGTCATCCAAGTATTTGTAGTTTTAAGAATTATTGTCCGAAAATTCGTCCAAAATATGTAAATTTTAGTCCGAAAATTTCCCGTCCGATTTTTTTTTGTAGTAAATGTAAGATACTTACTGTTGGTACAACAAATTGTACAGTTCTAGCGTCATGTCCGTCCCATGATAAACTTTCCATCATAAAACCTACAAAATCAATGGTACGACTTTGCAAAACGAAAAGCCTAATTACTAATAATGTAAAACTCTCTATAAGTTGAAGATGCTTATAACCAAATTACAAAATGGATGCTAAAAATTCACGGTCAAAGTCTCATAGATAAAACCAATTAAAAACATTTTTTGTGGACAAAAGCTTTATAAACAGAGAAATAGCCTGAATGCGGTAAAAGTCGCATTGATGCCAACTTTTTAAATATGTTTTTGTCGATACTCGGTTCTGACTTGACGAAATAAAAATAAATAAATAATTGAAGATAAATTGAAAAAAATGAACGCTGATACCAAATTTAATATTTTTTTTTAAGTTTGTATAGGGGAGTTTATTCAATTGGGCGTTAAAGACAGTAAAACTAAGAAGAAAGGTCAACAAAGACCCAATTCATTGGTTTTCTTTAAGAATGGACCAATCAGTTGCAAGATAGTCAACACTCTTCCCCTTATGACTCATACCTTTAACGCATTTGAATACAAGTTCAGCTCTTTTCATACACCATTGCACAGTAAGGTTCTATAAAGAATTAAGTAAATAGTATGTAAACTAATTACCTTGCATTTGATTGGATTCTTAGTATCAAAGAATCCAATCAATCACAGATTCTTTGACATAACACCGTCATACATTGATGAGTGATGTACACACATAGTGAATAACAGTCACTCAGTACAATGCTAGAGATAACAGTAAATAATCACTATGGAGGAGTGTTTTATGACTAAATTAAAAATAACAGAAATTATTAAAGTCTTTTATGACAGTCATCCCAAAAAATTCATTTAAAGTCAGCAGTACCGGCATTAGAATATCGTCGAACGTTGTTCTAGCGTCTTTGCGGTGGAATTTTCTGCCCACTGTGACCTTTCAAATTTTGTCACATAAGGTATTGCTGAATGTTGATATGTAACCCAGCCGGCAAAAACCTGTTCAAAGTCAGCAAAATAACGTTAGAACAGACTCTGGCAGGCTAAAAAATACTACCCCATAGATGATGTCCAGTTATATTCCGGGTTGAGACGGAGTGAATATAAAATCTATTCATGCACATGTGTTTAGTTTTACCTCTCCCATTTCATGTACAAGTAATAACGGTATGGTAAGATTAGTGATGTTGTGTCTAGCAGCAGCCAACATAATATTCCGAATACCCGTCATAATGGGGTGACGTGAATTGATGGTCGATGACGTAACTGATTCATTAGTTACTAAATGGAAGACTGAATGTACCTCAGCAAGATTTGAATGCTTTGTAATATAAAAATCACCTAAAAGTAAGAAAGTAAGTAAGTAACCGGAAGTTTAACGTCCTCAGGGAATCCACATCAGTTAGTAATTCTTCCTCCCTCCAACTGTCAACTAAGTTAACTCACCGCTAGAGATACGTGAAAGCATTGCTCTAATTTGCCCCAGGCCTGCATGCGGCCAGTCGATGGCTCCTAATGGGCTGAGTACGCTGTATTTAAAGCGCATCGGAATGGAGTATCGATTCCAATTTCTGCAGCGGGATTGGAACCCCGACCGCACTGGTGATTACCGAAGGTGCACACCACTACACCATCGCCACATAAATATTAAAAGTAAGTAAACATTACAAACGAGGAATTTGAGAGTAGCTTCATGCCCTCCAACACCGGCACACACACATTTTTTTCAAATGTATATCTATTTTCAAACTAACTTCGCTTCGCTCACAAACTGAAATATACCTCACACTAATGAACATTGGAAAGTCTGCAGCCCTCACCTGAAAGTGTCGTAGACCCTGGGCTATGTAGACTGACAATGAACGATTAATCCACCTTTATGTGAAGTTTCATTTTTGCTAAATTTAATTATTTTAGCCCATACCAAAAAGTTGATGTGACACAAAATATTTTGAGACCGTTCTATAAGTGTATTCTACTTCATTTCCACAAAGCAAAAAAATTGCGACGAAAGCCAAAAGAAGACAATTTCTACCAATAGAATGTCTTCTTTTGGCTTTCGCCGCCACTTTTTCACCTCGTGGAAATCAACCATAAGAAACCTACCTGCTTGAAGAAGGTTATTTGACTGTATTTTCCTTGCATTAACAGAGCTTGTACGTAGTGTTCGCGCTCGAACAGGTCTATTTTCAAGATCTTGTTCAATCATAGAGAGTTGCTTATCAATATCAGAAAAATGAAAGTCAGTAGATTCATTACAAATTTCTTTGAATTCTAAATTATAAACATTTGCATAGAAGAGTATTGAGTCAACGATCTTGCAATGGATTGGTTTCTTCGTATTGAACCAACCAATCACTTGTAAGTTCGTTGATATAATATCCTCCTGTGTAGTTTCTTTTTTGTTGAATATGGTCAAATTTATTCTCTTTAAAAATCACACACACAAAAAAATGGTCTCATATTCACTTCCCGGTGGGCAAAAACTTGTTCGAACGACGTTGTTCTAGCGTCTTTACTACGGACTTTGAATTTTTTTTGCCCATTTGGTTGCAATTTAGATAATAAAACAACAGACTAGCCTAAAACTGCCCAATAGGTCTCTTAACAAATGAAAATGACTAGCAAGTAATGGAACAATGGAACTGCCGGCAAAAACATAATTAAAAATACTAATCTAAGCTACCTTAATTAACAAAGAAATAGATAAACCTCACATAAATAAACTCTTACTTTTTTTAACACCCACAGGTGTATGTAAACGATCATCAACCAATAAAATCAATGCGGATAATTTTTCTGAGTACAATGTCATAGCTGTTTGTAATCGATGGGGTTGTGGAACAATGCTCCCACTAAAATAAAGAAGATTAAATTCGTACAATAAATTGTTTAAAGGTTCAAAATCTCCTCCTCCTCGTGACAACCTGAAAGTTATACACACCGATCGTACACATAAACCTTCTGAGTTTAAAAATATCAGGTGTATTTGATCTATAAATGGAAAAATGTTTAACCAAATAAAATGGCTGCCACACAGTAATTCACCAATATTCATCTCAACTACTGGGAAATGCTACTAACACAATAAACATTCATATGGACTTTAGTAGATAATTTTATAAAAATCTCAAAGGTGATTATAAAGTAATTTAATGGAAAAACTTGTTTCTCATCCAAACGATAATTACAAAATGTATTACTTGACTGATTCCTTAATCTCTAAGGGTGATAGGTGTCTGGTAGTTATATTCAGGCTTGGATCTGTATATGTTATTCAGTATAACTCCAAAATATTTACAAAGGACAAAGATCATGCAACTTACCCCACAAATGTTGTTTTACACTGGCAATAATCTAGTATATCTCGACAGACCAAACGAATGTTATGCATGCTTTTCATTTGGTTACCTACAAATGAAAGTAGTTGAAGTAAGAGGAAATAAACACTGCGGAGGAGAGATTTTCGAGCATTGCTTCAGATTTTCTAGCCTAAAGCAATGCTCAAAAATCACTAGTCCACAGTGATTATTAAGAATAGCTAAGATAAAAGGTACGGTATTGAAATTAGCCCACCAAACCAAGTAAATGTTAACCTAAGCACATAAACATGATTTGCAAACATACACACAGATTATACAGTGTTTGAAATATGTCTTTATCAAGTTGAGAAAGTTTCCGGTCAAATAAACAATTGGAAAATCTGTGGAGGAGGGTAATGAAATTTCATATCAATGATAAACATCCAAATTTCACATGGCATTAGGATTTAATGTCTTTATTAAGTTGTTAAGTTTCAAGTCAAATAAACAATTGGAACACCGACATAATTACATTAAATCACTGTGGAGGAGAGCAGTGAAATTTCATATCACTCCTTCACAATGGATATAAATTGGATACACACATTATCCTTCATAGCATTATGTATAAACTAAATAATAAAATTTAGTTAAAGCTTAAAAAATATATTATTGTGCTAGATATGAATTGGATACACACATTATATATCATAGCATTATGATACACTAAATAATATAATTTAGTTTAACTTATAAAATACATTATTGTGCTGTTCTGTGAGACCATTAAAGTTATATTCAGGCCTGAAAATAATTGTTTCTGTAATATGAACCGAAAATAATTGAAACCAAAAGACCCTTATTTGCTTTGAAACTAAAATTGAAAGAAAATGGAAAGGGACAGACTCACCTAAATAAATTGTAAAACTTTCTTCCATGAACTGTTCCTGTGGTGATGAAACATCATAATTGACTTGATAACTCTCTACAGATGGACTTCTTATTAAACGAGGCGAGGGCCCCAATTCTTGGCAACTTTCATCAGCTATAGTTTTCTCATGGACAACCAATACCCATTCTCTGTACTCACGTTTTTGTGTTTCTTGCAATTCTGATAACGCACTTGACCAATAAATTTCCTGCATCTTTGATAAACAAACAAATTAATTAAATAAATAAATTGAAAACCTTGAAATTTTCACGGATTTCAACAGGCAAAAATGTTTATCAATTCTGGTTAGAACACCATTTAAGGCAAAAATTATGACTTTTCCCTGTGAGAAAAAAATTGTTCAAAGTACGCAGTAAATACACTAGAACAACGTTGAAAACATTGTTCTAGTGTCTTTACGGCAGACTTTGAACAAGTTTTTGCCCACTGGGTTCATAAAAAGCTCCTGAATTATATTATTTCATCAAAATTCAGTGATATTAATGTCTTTGCAACAAAATGCTGTTGTTTTATTTAATCTGTGGTCTAAATAAAAGTAAATAATTACTGTGGAGGAAAGATTTTTGAGCATAGCTTTTCAACCATTAGGACATCAAGTGCAAAAAATAGCAATAAAGTAAAAGATGCAATGGTCGAAACAAATAATCACAGTAGAGGAGTAGTTTTTGAGTATAGTTTCAGGTTACAAAGTCTGTAGCTATGCTAAAAAATACCTCATCCACAGTGATTGATTAACTCTTATTTTGACTTCTGAGATGAAAGACTCACTTGTGATTCTTCTAACTGTCTTGATGCTAATGCATTGACATCATCATCAGTTTTCATAGTTCCCACATGAGATACAATATCCTCCATTTCATGAACTTGCCTACAAAATAAAAATAGTTGAATATTGTCAGTAATGAGTTTATACTTATACTTCCTATTTAGAATATGAAGAATTTGGTATGCTTTGTAATACGAAGAAACCAATCCATTGCAAGTGTGTTAGACACTTCTGTACAGATTCATTTCTGTTGATTTTGATCAATTTTAGTTGATTTATTAACTATACTAAAGAAGTTGGTTTCAGAGCAGAATTTTGAGACGGTTAGGGACATACTTATCTCTTAGCTCCTTCAGAGCATCATCTTTCTGTAAGACCAAATCTTTCATAGCTTGAGCATAACTATATTCTAACCGAAGCAAAACATCCAATGCCGGTGAATGAATTAATGCATGGTAAATGTCAGACCATGCACTATCTACACTGCCACTATTGCTTCGTTGTTCCTTTCTATCTATTGAATAAGCATTCTTCCATTCTTTTGCAAGTTTTTCTTTTAAATTTACTTCCTTTAGAGTTTCAAATAACGAAAAGGACGTTTTTTGATTGAATTTTTTGGTTGCTTGATGAACAAATGATTCCAACGAATTGTATAATTCTAATTATAAGTAATCTCACAATTAATCCACAAGCAATTAGTTTATCACTTATGTAAGATTGTGTTAAAGAGTAATTGAAAACTTACTCGAAAACACTCCTCCACTGGTGATATTTGACAGTTCACTGTACTTATTATTATCGTTAAATAAATCAGAAAAAAAAATCAGATTACCAGGGGTTGAAATAATTGCCAATGAGAGATTTTGCTGGAGAGAGATTTTTCAGAACATTTTCGGCACTATCCTAAAAATCCCTCCTCCACAGCGATGTCACAGTGACAACTTTATAGCTTATATGCAACAATTGATGAAAGAAATTTTGGAACAACTAAGAAAGCTAAAATTCAGTTAACCTCAATGTATACAGAAGTTAAAATAAATGTGGAGAAGAAAATTTTTCAGAATATTTTCCGTCGAATTGGCTGAAACTATTTTGAAAAATCTCTCCTCCACATTGAGGACCAGCAGTTATTTTAACCCCTGAAGTATTTTGGTTGTTCTAACAAAAACTGTAGAGTTATAATGAACACAATCTGACAACGTAAAGCACAACAATCTTAAATTTACATTGAGACTATACGTAAGGTTATAAATATATGTGTTGAAGAAAAACCTTACCATCATGCAAATAACAAGGTATCGAATGAGATGCAATTAATCTGAATGTCAATTCTCGAACTGATTTCTTCAGTGGCATATCAATGTTAACCTTTAGCTGATGTTGACTCTCTCGAAGATTAAATGTAAAAGTGAACTGAACCTCTTCGTGTGGTTCAACAAGTGTTTCACCCCATCCTGTTGGATGATTATGGTGCTGTACTGGAGATTCTGTCATATTATTATTTTTTTTTTATTATTACTATTAAAAGAATGGTGTAAGTGGTCGAAGTAAGAGTAAATAACCACTATGGAGGAGGGATATTTGAGCATAGCTAAAATGTTTACAGCACAAAGCTATGCTCAAAATCAATCCTCCACAGTGTTTATTTACTCCTTTATCAAACACTGAATCATACCTAAAGGATTGTTTAACTAGAATTTTAGTGTCCACGTTATTTTTTTATAAGAACCTCGTTTATGAAACGTTCATCTAGGACCCTGAAAAAACTAAGAAACTTTTAGTATTACATATATTTTCTTACATGAATAAATTTACTAAAATGGAGTGTGTAAGTTTAGCCATTCACAAATTATATAAATAAAGCACTGCATTAGAGAGCCAAATTTATGCTAAACACTTTAATCTTCTAGCCGTAAGTAAACACAATGAACTATTATCGAATGAAATGGATGTTCAAAATCAGAGTGACTATTTCAAATCCCAAAAAAATAAAAAGCATTTTAAGAAACTTCTCGAACTAAAATACGTAGCTATTTAGTACCAAAATAAGAAACTTTCAGTACTACACCTTTTGCCAGGTTCCTTATAATGAAAACAACGTGTATTTAAAAAAGATAAAATCGGGTATTTAGACTGAAATAAATCTTCAATGTACAGTAGTGTCAACAGCAGTGTTCGAAATAAGAGCGAAAATTAATGTGGAAAGTGATTGTTGAGCATAAATTATCAATTTTTAGCCTGAAGCAATGCTCAAAATTCCCTAATGCACAGCGATTATTTTCTCTTATCTCGAACGCTAAACAGACTTGCAATTGCAAGATCATTCCCCATTCTGGTCATTACTGTGCAGGAAAGATTTTTCAGAATATTTTCAGCTAATTTGACTATAAAGCCTACTTCACAGTGATTAATTGGGTCTTATGTTGACTATTGTTTTATCACTTACTTCCAACCATTTATTTTTAAATAAGCGGTAGGCAAAAACCTGTTCAAAGTCAGCAGCAAAAACCTGTTCAAAGACAGCAAAATAACGTTAGAACAACGCTGAAATAACGTTGTTCTTAAGTTATTTTGCTGACTTTGAACAGGTTTTTGCCGGCAGTAAAGACACTAAAATAACATTGAATAATGTTGTCCTAGCATCTTTACTGCGGACTTTGAATAAATTTTTGCCCATTGGATAAGCGAATAGGAACTTTGTGCATTTGACTAAAATTGTGTTCGGTTAGTTAATACAAATTCTTTTGTCCAGGATTCTAAATAACTTCCTGGAAGGGTTCATTAAATTAGACAGTTTCAGGTAATTCAGCTTATTCAGAACTAGTAACATACGATGCTGCTCTTCAGCTATTAGTAGTTAATTGTAGAAACAAGGAAAAATTACAGAAATGAGGAAAGCCTTTCTTTCCTCTTTCTGCAAACTAATCTGAAGTTTTATTTTATTTCTGTGGTGGAGACTAAGATAGAAAAGAAACACTGATATCAGTTAAACAGCATAAAAAACTACATTAATTTGACCGTTTTCCATTTTAAAAAAAATTATACAGAACAGAAAATTTCATTGGTAGAAAGTACCCTGGATAGAATCAAGGAGCATAATGTGCAGAAAGAACTTTGTTCTGTAAAATAATAATAATACCTCCAACTGAGGTACAACAATTAAGTATACATCCAAAACATATTTCACTTTTTAATTTTATTACAAACCCCATGAAAATATCACACATTTTATAAATAAAACTTCTGCTGTTCAATTAATCTTCAAAAGACTCAATGAAAATAATACACAATAGCTTACAATTAAAACATTCAATAGGGGATAGGGCTTTTTAAAACAGGAACAAGCACTAAGAAATAAATCTTGCATAATATAAAATCAAGTCAGAATATACAGGGTCCGGGAGGATCTCTTGAATTATAATGCTATTTCTTAATACACAATAGCATTGAGTAAAGGCTTAACATGACTTTATAATATACATAAAGAAATTGCTCAATGTTTTTCAAAACCAGCCTGAGAGAGATTAAAATATTAAAATAAAAATCACACCAACATAAGACAATTCAGAATAAATAAAAAAATATATGGATTAATCGATCCAACAGTTACAGCTACAATTTATACATGGTCATGTTGACTCTACTGGACTGCATCAAGATCTTCAGGATTGTTAATTTATCATTCCTATACTAACGATTTTGCAATTAAATAAATCATCTGATCAATCTTTTTTCATCTGATCAATCTTGTTTGTTTAAAGGTGTACATGTGTGCCCCAATCCCCCCCCCCTCAAAAAAAAAGCATACAATGGAGCAAAAAGCTGATAATAATCATTCATATTTTAGAACACATACAGAAAAACTCACTTTGTGATGCAAACAAAGAAACACCATATAAGAAATAGTGGTTGTAATTGCTACTGATTCTGTTAAGTTAAGAAGAAAAGACATAAGAAAACAAAGAAATTATTTGAAAATGACTGAAACTACACCGTTCCCTCTTTCAAATATTTCCAATATATCAACAAATCCATTAATCGAACCATATACTATACCAGATTATGGTAAATATATTCTATATGTTTTACTTGGATTTACCTTTGTATTTGGGATCGTTGGAAATATATTAGTAATTATAATAGTGGGAATTGTCAAGAAAACGGTGAGTATAGTCAATGAAAGTAATCATTGTGGTGGAGTTATTTTTGAGCATAGCTTCAGGCTACAAAGCCTGAATCTATGCTCAAAAATCCTTCCTCCATGGTGATTTTGTTGTTTTCAAACCCCGCAATTGTGATTGGTTTTTTGAATAAGGATTATGAGACAAAATTTTCAATATTGAAATTATTTTCAAAAAATATTGAAACTCATGAATTCCACCCACTAGCGAAATCAAACACTACAATATCGGTTTTTACGTCTACTCCCAAATTGACAACCTATATGTTATAATGGGCATTAGGGACAGTCTTAAAAATAATACCCACAGAGGAGAGTACTGAGTCAACGATCTTGCAATGGATTGGTTTCTTCGTACCAAAGAAACCAATCCATTGTAAGTTCGTTGACCTAACACACTTCTTTACAGATTAATTTTTGTTAAATTTTGCCAATTTTAGTTGATTTAACCCTACCAAAAAAATTTGTTTAAGCGAAATTTTGAGATGGTCCCTTCATGGTATTCAAAATAAATATCCTAAACAGATGCACCATTACAAATTTGAACTAAGAGTTAGGACTAATTTTGAACCTAAAATTTCTCAAAGTTCTATATTTCTGAAAAGCATCTGAACGTTTATTTTGATTGATTGATTGATTGACAAGTTGGTTGATTGACAAGTTGGTTTTTCAACTAAGTTACATAGACCACATATTAATATCAATATTTCCATTGGGCTGTAGGTTATTTTGTTACTTTGATTTTTCTTTATTAATGGTACTCACCCAGCTATAATCCGAATTAATCTTGCGTTACTTTTGCTCATGTAACTGTACTTTTTCAAGTTTGCTTTATAGTTTCTTGATTGAGCTATGGTTGAGAAAAAAAAAATATTTCATGTAGAAACGGGATAAGGTTAAAGGTCATAGAAAGCGAAGAAGACATTCCATTGGTAGAAAATGACAATTGTTTGCAGCAGATTTTTCAACTAGTGAAAATCAAACTTATTAGTGGAATTGGTTTTAAGATTTGATTTCCATCAGGCAGGAAATTCTGCGCATATTATGTAAAAAAGAAGATATTCCATTGGTAGAAATTGACATCACACAACCAACCTTTACATTTAGATGACAAGCGGAGACTGTCTAATTATATCACTTGCTGTTGCAGATCTTATTGGTAGTATCGTATCACCACTATATAAATTTGATGAGATATACTCACTGTTTTGGGTAACTGGTGATGTGCTTTGCCATCTGTTGCACCCCATGTCTGTAGTTGCTATTATAGCATCAGCATACAATCTTGCTGTGATATCAATTGACAGATACAGGTATGTTCAAATTTGTTTAGTAGGCGTTTATACAAGGACAATGTAGGGGGGGGGGGGAGGGGTTCCGTGCTAGTTTTCCTTACATTGCTCTAGAATGATATATCCTTAAAAGCTGAACACTAAGCTCAAAAAACACTCCTCCACAGGTGATGTCTAGCAGTTATATTCAGGCTTGTAATCCTCACATGAGAAAATGATAAATTTCTATAATTATGGACTGTTAATCTTTGAGACCATCTCTAAAATTCGTTTGTAGGGAAGTGTTGAATCAAGTATCTTGCGATTAATTTGCACACTCGTTGAAGTAACAATCTTATTGTAGATTAAATATTCTGACATTTATTGATTTTGGCTTCTTTAAAGCTGCTAAAACATCTAAATTTTGAAACAAGTATTGGAGATGGTACCTTATATAGCCAAAAAAGGTTTCTCTCTTTTATTCACAGGGTTATAACAAGACCATTTGAAAACATCCACAAAAAGAAAAGAATTCTTATCGTAATAATATTGATATGGGTGTTTTCGATTGGATGTTCTTTGATAGAATTCATCAGTGCAACACACGAAGAAGTACATCACAACAACAAGACATATACTTTTTGTTATCCTGAACGCAAAATACTTGGTGGAGATCAAAATGAAATGGTTTATGTAGTTTCATATTTTGTAATTACATACATCATTCCTGTGGTAACAATAGTAATTGTGTATAGAGTTCTTACCATGGCATTGCTTAGAAATAATAGCTTTCGTGAAAATAACAGCGCTCATTATAGAAGCTGGAATCGAAATAAAAGAGCAGTATCAATGTTTAAGATTGTCACTGCATTCTTCAGCATACTTACATTACCTTACAGTGTCTTCATTATCTGCTACTTCTATCTACGTATTTATAATCTTCAAATAATAACAAACAATTACAATATAGTTTCAATACTGAGTAATTCCTTGTATACCTTACATGCATTAAACGGATGCGTGAATCCTTTTATATATTGCAGAATGCAGAAAGATATGAGAGATGTAATGAAGAAGTTTATGAGGAAATTGAGTTCAATGAAAAGAAGGCGTGACCGAGTGACATTCAAATAATATATTGAATTCAAACACTGATATCAATGTAGAGCTTAAAATAACTGTCGGTCATCACTGTGGTGGAGAGATTTTTCAGAGTATTTTCAGCCAATTTGGCTGAAAATACTCTGAAAAATCATACCTCCACAGTGATGACCGGCAGTTATTTTAAGCCCTGTCAGTGTTCGAAATAAGAGCAAATAATCAATGTGGAGGAGTGTTTTGGAATTTAGAGTAGTTTTCATAGAAAACTATACTCATAAAATAACCTTCCACAGGTGATGTCCGACAGTTATCTAGAGTCTTGTGACTACAAAAGAGTTCAATATTATGAAGATCAAACCTGAATATAACTGTTGGACATTGCCTGTGGAGGAGAGTGTTTTAGTGTAGTTTTCAGTTGGAAAGTTCATATTCAGACTTGAAAGATATAAATCACATTTTATTTATTGCAGAAACTTCTCCAAAATATATAAATTATGTTAAACAATTCATGGCAATTCATGGTAATATCTTTCATAGCTAAAAATAAAACCAATCTAATTCTAAATCAGAAAAAAATTATACATTAGGATTTAACTGAAAGTGCTCAAGGTCTCATAGAAAATCATTTTTCGGTGTTTTATACCAAATCACAAGTGAAAGAAATCTAAGCACCAAATTTCAAAATGGTAGCACTTCAAGAGCGAAGTCTAATAAAAAAAGATCCTTTTACTGCTGCTGAAAAGTGATAGTAATAGTCTATCCAAACCTTTGTTTGGCAGGCTAAAAAAAACTAAAGCATTTTTTGTTAAGCACAATGGTGAAAAAACAAAACAAACAAAAAATATTCATTCTAGCTGTTATAAGAATATACCAAGCATACCTTTCAGGTAAATCTGTTTAAATGAGGATTTGTACATGAATGTCCAGTTAGTAAAACTTCTCACATAAGTCAAAGCCTGCTGTAATTATATTATATATGACGACAATTATTGGCTAGCTTCCTAGATTCCAATTTATTTTTAGTTTTGTCACTATACTAAAAAAACACTCCTCCACAGGTGATGTCCAGAAGTTATATTCAGGCTTGCTTGCTGATTCTTGAAAATTAATTTCTTTATTATACTATAACATTTGTCTCTAAGAACTTTATTCGTATGCATACATAAACATCTAAATATCTTTCGGACATCACCTGTAGAGTACTGTTTTTTGAGTAGTTTTTAACTGTTGATGCTGAAAACTGTACTAAAAAAACTCCTCCACAGGACAGTTATTTTGATGCTACAATCTTGGTAATACTACATGAAATAAAGTGAATTGTGTGGAAACATCTGAAATTATCCACTTAGGCTAAAGACCTCAAAATTTGAGTAAGATAAATAACATGGAAATTCGAATTAGTTTCAAGAGTCTGGGTATTAGGCTGCCAGGAACAGCAGAATTTGCTGAGTTTGCAAAAAAAAGTTTTCCGCATTTTATGTTTTACTCATAATTTATAACCAATACTGATTATAGTTTGTACATAAATTCTAAATTGATGATACCATACGATGACGATGAACATGTTTTCAGAAAAACGGTGTTTTGTTCTGCCTGGTATAGAAAAAAAGAGCCGAATATAAGGTTGGTACAGGTAAATTCAATAGAGAAAGCAAGGTAGGTAGGTTGGTTAACAAGGTTGCTTTACAGTCAATCCAAGCATTTTCTACTAGAGAAGGAAATTTCGCAGCTAGCTGTTAGCTATGAAATAATTTGCTCAGTTTGATAGGTTATAAATTAAACAGTCTACAACCCAGAGAGCACCAACCTCATTCCCAGGGCTTCTCACCACTCTTTCAAAAAGGTAAGAAGTTCTGGAAACGAGATTGACAAAGTGTGATATATAAAAGCCTCCAATGGAATATTATTTGCTACAAATTTTTTACACTTTTAAATGTTGTTTGGTCAATAGAATTTACGAAAGGTCACCGTATTTCTTAGTTTTAGCGCCCCCCTCCTAAGTATTGGATATTTAGTCCCTTCCCCTGGAATAAGCACACACCTCCCCCCCCCCCCCAACTCCCCCAAAAAAATAAATAAATAAGAAGAAATTACTAATAATGATATAAAAAATAAAGATAAAGGGACAAATATAGTCCACATAATTAATATATAGTAAAAATATTGGCGTTTATTAAAAAATCAACATAGTTTTGGGGGTGTTTATTCGTAGATGTTTTTGTTCTTTATATTATAATTATCCAAAGAAGTTAATTATATTATATACAACAGTATAATTTTTAAAACGGCACCATGTAAAGTAATTTGGCACTCATACCAAGTATAGCCACTTTGAC
>JAULBZ010000411.1:0-31774 GCA_032360805.1 Neoturris breviconis
ATCAAACCAGGTAGGAAGCAGGTTTGGATGGTTTGCAAACTGATTTTAGTTTTCAATCAAACCAAACTGAAAAGAATAGATCAGTTTGCAAACTGGTTTGGCAGTTTGCAAACCATGTCTGAAAAGAATGGACCCTTAATCATATAACATTCAATTTATTTGTTTCTTAAGATATACAACTTGTGGAAAGTATGTGATCAACGCTCAAGTAAACAACTTTGTTAGTGATCTTCAAAAAGATAGCATCAATATCAGTGTGACATGTCCATTGACATCTGTGACTTTATTGACATTACCTTCGAAATTAGCAAGCGATATGGTTTTGTTGCCTATAGTAACAAGTATTGAATTAGAAGTGAATCTAAAAAGTGGATCCTGGCCTGTGTATAACATCAGTTGGGGTGATAATTCAAGCAACACAATAGTAAAAGATCAAGAATCCTTGGTGAAACCAAAATTGTTTACTAAATCTCACAAATATAACAAAGAAGGGATTTTTACAATCATTGTTTATATATCAAATGATATTGGTCAGATATCTAGTGAAGAAATTAAAGTGCAAGTAAAAAATTGCACTGCACCACCTGTGTCTTTTCAATATGGTACAGCTGGGAGTCCAGTAATATTTACTCGTGGGAATACCAAAAAATTTATTGCAACTTGGAATAAAGTGTGTGAAGATGATCAATTCACATTTAAACATTGGCTTTTAAAGTATCCTGATGGGACAGAACAAAGATATACGACTGGATATGATGAAATTGAAAGAGAAGTGCTTTACACCATCGAAAAACTAACTTTACCAGCTGCTTCTTACCAGTTAACATTGGTTATGTTATATGAGGCGAAAGAGTTCAAATATGATGCATTTATTGAAATTGAACAATCACCCATCATCGCACAAATACAAAACGGAGCAATTCAAACTGTTGCTTTTAAAAAGAAACTACCACTAGTTGGTAATGCTACTATTGCTAACACTACCTATTACAATTTTACTTTAGATGGTACTGTCAGTTACGATCCCGATAATAATGCTGCAGATATTGCAAACTTTCAATTTGAATGGAGTTGCCGTATCATAAGCAATGAAACCGTCGCTAATCTCTCTCGAGAAGTACGGAATTCTCTAAATAGAACAGGTATGGCAGAAATATGTACAAGTCCAAATATGACTTTGTTAGATTTATCTAATTTTTTAATTATACCTGGCAAGATCATATTTAACACTGAAATGTTCCTGGAAGGAATTATGTATGAGTTTTCTTTAAAGCTATCAAAAGGACCAAGGATGGGAATCGTTTCTCAACAAGTATTTATCGCTATTGGAGCACCTCCAAATGTTGATATAGGGTAAGATTTTAATATTTTCTTGCTTGCTGAATTTGCCAAACACTTCTTCTAACATATGATTTCAGATGTTCATTAGATTTGTGGAGAAGAGTACTGAGTCAACATTTGATTTGTTGAAACTGTACTGTAGAGACTAACCAAGTGCAAGTTCATTAATGTATTACTTTTAAGAGTTTTAAAAGTTGGTATCAGCATTCATTTTTTATCACAATTTGAGGATAAATGTTCGTTTTAATAAAAGCAAGAAAGACTTCAGTCATATTGTTTGCATCATGACAGCACCCTATAAAATCTCAAGAAATTGCTTTTGCTGCTTACTTTTCCATTCACTGAAGTTCCACAAATTATTTTCTTCAGCACTAATTCATCACTTCCATTTTTTGATGAGTTTATTTCTATATGTATTTGCAAGCTTACGTTTTCATTCCTTATTTTCCTTATTTTTGGAACATGTTTATAATGAAGTGCAAATTGTAGAAACCAAATCAGTCTTTGCGTTAATTTTGATATATTGAATAATTTTAACAAACCTTATCTAAGCTTTTGTTTTGTATGTAAACTAATTTGACATATTTTTTCGCAGCTTTGAGATTTCTAAGTTTAGAAGAACTATCGTTTTTCTTCAAGATGTAGGCACCTTTCATACAGATCAATGTAGGTACCTTCCATATGGATCAATGTAGGTACCTTCCATATGGATCAATGTAGGTACTTTCCATATGGATCAACAAAGCAGTGTATTAGGGACCATCTCAAAAGAGGCGTAAATTTTGAGCACAATATATAGCTTTATATTTTGGAATGATCATTTTGTTTCCCCAGATTGCTATAGTTTATACACTTCACAAAGTCATCAAATAGAACAATGGATTTTCATAGACACTACAGAAAATGTTTAAAACTTTACTTTGACATAATTTGACAAGCAACTTTAAACAAGTTTTAGCCCAATTGCTGACATATTTACTCATATTTCAATCACTGTAGTTAGTATCTGTGTAACTTCTGGCTATCATCTATTCACGAACATTAATTCCTGTATGACTTGCATTTCTGATCGCAATCCACAAAATTTATCTTTCCACTTTATTTTTCAACTCTTTTAGTAGTTTGACTGAATGGATTTGCTAATTAGAAAAATAATTTATCTCGCAAAAAGCCTGCAGTATAGACTCTGGAACAACTGTGTAGGAGGGTATTAATGAACTTGTAATGGATTGGTTCATTTCTATTCTCCATTGATAGTAGTTATGTTATATTCCTATACTCATCATATTACTATTCAGCTGTATTTCAAATTGTCAAGTCAAAATTAATACGATGGAACGATTAATCTTCAAATATACGTGTGCTACTTGTGCTGGAAATCAACGGTAAGTTCTATATCAGTTATCAATATAGTAATGATAAATAAGATCACCAGGAGCTTAAACATTTTGATCAGTAAATAAGATCACAAAAATATGGCTCAATGGTTATGGCTCTGTTTTGCTTATGATCCAGAAGTCCCCGGTTCAAATCCACAAATTTTAAGCCACGTCCATTGGAAGAACTCCCATCTACCTGTTCCCCTGTAAAGTGGTTTTGGCCAGGTTTGGGTAAATAGGGTAGATGGCGAGCGTAAGAAAAAGTACTTACTTTCCTAGTAGTGACCTCAGCCACTTGAAAAAAGTATAAAAGGTGGACTAAGTCGACATTCTTATGCATGAAAAAATGGACCCTAAGCTTCTGTTGATCTTATTCATCACTAAGCCTTTGATGCCAATAATCGTTAGCATCTTTCTTTCTTTCTTTTTTTTTTAAAGGATATAAAACACTTCAAACGGCCGTTAGGGTTACAACGTGTTTCTCTAGTTTCCAAAAATGTCATAAAAAGAGAAAAAAGTTATTGAATGGGATGTTGTATTTGTGGATCACGAGTATCCATTGTGATCACGAGTGTCCATTCGGAGGGTTAAATTATAACATCCAAAATAGATATTTGCAATAAGGGAAAATTCATTCATAGACCTGAATTGGATACTGTAAATAAATGCTCAATAAACCCTATCTGGAATACCTGCCCTTTGAATCAATATTTTGAAATAAGTGACCCTCTCATTATTCACCTGGATTGCTTCTTGGTGTATCTGGTAGTATTGAAGGGTGTGTTTGTTCGAATATATTTTGGGAATATTTTCCTCCTACAGTATCTTAATAAAATTTGTTAATAAAACTATAATTTACAGTATAATATCTTTTCTAAATTGATAATTTTCTTTATCCTTATAGACTTGTTGGTAACTGGAAGGTTTATAAAGGTGATATAGATATCACAGAGGATTTAAATAATCCTAACATGTCAACAACTGGGTCAATGAAACCAAATTTGGTCATTAACGCAAACTATTTGATTGAGTCACTTAACTATACATTTCAGTTAGAAGTTGGATACCAAGGAGAAAAATCTAAATCAAATTATTATATTGTAAAAATGACATCTGGGAAACCTTATGGAGGAGAGTGTGATATTTCGTATGTTATTTTACTTTATTGCAAAACCAAAATGGTTAGGGGTTGTCTCCAAAATTTGTTTTCAGGGGAAGAGTGGTGAATCAACGATCTTGCAATTGCAAGCTCGTTGACTCAACGCCCTTCTTCGTAGATTAAATTTTCTTAAATTTATTGATTTTGGCTTCATTAAAGCTGCTATACTACATGGATGAGATAGTGCTCTCATGCTGAAAAGTAATTTAATTGACTTATGAACATTAATTAGCAGAAAGTATTAAACTATGCTTTGTAAGGAGCCATCTCTAAAATGATGCTTCCTACAAGTATCTCACAGTATTAAATTATCTGTTTGTTTTATTGTACTGATTTTCATTTTAGACCGAAAGTTGGAGTAACTGCTACAACCAAGTTTAACATCAAGTGCAGAGATTGGCAAAGCTCTGATCAACCGACATTTTATGAGTTCAGATATGATAGTGGTGTTCGTGTAGTTTCATCGTTAAGTTCGACAACAGGAATTGATTTCCCATTGTTAAATCCGAAGTCATTGGATTTACCAGATTTATCCGATATTCTGTTTCCAAATGGTGATCCAAAGAATGATCACTTGATTAAACTAAAGATAAGGATAATAAACAAATATGGCGCCTACAATGAATATCTCAGCTTGTCAATAAAAGTAAGTTTTAAGCTTAATCGTACCGATTCGATACTTTACTGACTATGGTCTAAACGTTGTGTTTACGACACTGCGAAAATATGTTAATCGTTAACAGATTTTTCAAAATCGTGGCCGATTTTTCATAATGGCAGTTAGTAGAGTACCGAATTGTGAGTAAAAATCGTAACGTGTAAACGCCACTTTAGTAATACACAAATGTTCTCACATGTTAGACTCGATGACCATTTGTTACAGGTGGTACACATTTGTAGTGTATTCAGAAAAAACTAATAGAACCTTTATCAAACCTTCTTAGATCTTTTATGACAAATACTAATATCTTTTCTGCCTTTGCCAAATAAATGATTTTTTAGATGCTAGTTTTTTTACAGCATATTCAGCACAGCTATATAATTTTATATTACATGATCAATAGGTCCATATATGGAGCATTGATGTAAGAACATAATTGACCCTATTCATCAGGGCGAGGCTCTGAATTGTTCCTCCAAAACTTTTGATGGGAACATGCTATAGTGTTGAAACTTTCCAAGCATAATTGATTTTTTGATGAAGTCATTACTTATGATGACCTCATCAAGGCCAAACAGGTGGTGCAAAAAAATATTTTCAGGTGAAAAAATGTCACCCAAAATGTCACCAAAATCTGTCAGAATGTTTTTCAAGCAAATATAAGAGAAAAAATAAACTTTGTTAATTTTTTTTTTTTTTACCACCTGTCAAAAAGAGTTACCATAAAAAACATTTCCAAAATGAACCGAGATGAATTATAGTCCTAAAATCAAGAAGTCAAATTTTATTTTCAATTACCCAAGTCTCAGATGAACTATTATACATCACCTCTGAAGAAGTGTTTTTTGAGTATAGTTTTCAGCAGTAATTTATGGCTTGAAATACATCAGTTATTTTTGTGCTTCTGTTGTGTTCGAAATAACAGAATACAATCACGGTGGAGGAGGGATTGAGTATTGCTTCAGGCTCATTTCGAACACTATGTTGCAAGTTCTAACCATATTAACAAGCCTCAAGATAAATATCAGACATCACCTGTAGAGAAGTGTTTTCTTAGTACAGTTTTCTGCTGCAAAGCTGAAAACTGTACTCAAAAAACACTCCTTCACAGGTGATGTCCAACCATTATCTTGAGGTTTGTATCATCATACTTATAGGTAACACCACCAGAACAAAAAGTTGGTGAAAGTGATGAAATGTTATTAGAAAGCCTTTTAAGTTCAAAACCTGTAAGAAAAGATGTACAATCACAAACTGCGTTTGCCACAGCATTCTTGTCAATGGTTGATTCTCAGGCAAAGAAATCAGAATCAGAAAAAACTGAGACTGTTGAGGTGGATTATACTGGTACAGTGAATCAAGAGTTGCTTGACAAAGAAATAGAAAAGCAAACAAAAGAAAAAGAGGAAAGAACAAAAGTAAAATTCCTTATTTTTATTATTGCATTGTTTGAAATAGCAGGAAATATTCGCTGTGGAGGAATGATTTAAACATGACTACTCCACAGTGATTATTTTTTCTGTATTTTGAGCACTGAACTTCAGGCCTAATTTAATTGCAATAATCAAATTAAGAGTAAATTATCACTGTTTGAAATAAGAGTGTCACTGATAATCACTGTGGAAGAGAGACTTTTGAGTATAACTTCAGGATTTGTAGCCTGAAGCTATGCTTAGAAATCACTCATCCACATGGATTATTCGCTCTTTTTTGAACAACGAGTGAATATTTTTCTATTTTTAGTTTCGAACATCAGTAATCAGTGATCTCGGAGATGTAACAGTCACTGAAATAACTGAAGTCAAATCTATGTGTGATGCTTTATCATCGGCCACATCTTTCCCTGATGAACTAACAGGAGATACAGAGGTACGATTCATTCTTATTTGGCATTAAAGTTGATTTCTGTGTCAAAAGAAGATGTGTGATGTCAATTCCTACCAATGAAATGTATTTTTTGGGTTTACACGCAAAATTTTCTGGAAATCGACCTTTAATTCTGAGTGTCAAGTCACATCTTTCATTCCCAGTGGTCAAAAGCTTGTTCAAAGTCAGCAGTGAAGACGCTAGAACAACATCAAAGGTGTTGTTTTAGTATCTTTATTGCAGACTTTGAACAAGTTTTTGACCACTATTTAGAGACTTACATTTTCAATTCAGATTAGCTCAAAAACTAAAGTTTACTATCATTTACTACCATAACATTAATATTTACACCATTGGAAAACCTTTTCTCAATATGTATTTATTGGGAAAAAGAAATAAAAAATTTAAATAGTTCATGACCATAATTGAGAAAGTCAGAAAATTTCTACATTTATTTTTAAGTATTTTTTTATTGTACAAATGTACAAAACCATTAATTTGTGAACTCGCATTCTAGACATTTACACCATAAAATATATCCTTCAATGATTCGTTTCCATTTAAAATGTATCTTTCAATTATTCTTTTCAATTTAAATGTATCCTTCTATGATTCTTTTCAATTTAAAATTTATTCTTCAATTGTGAAAGAAATGGAGTAATAGAGTTACCTCTAGAGCATAAGCAGCCATATCTGTAGGATTGCCTTGAGTAGTTCTTTCTTTCGACAATATTTTTGATCCTCTAATTATAAATAGATTTGTTGGAAGACAGCAGCAATTATTTAATATACGTGGAGATTATTGGACAGTTCCTTGATATACTTCAAAGCATCGTCTTTCTGCTTATTGAATTGAATGCGTTTTCAGCATCGATAAGTGGAATGGCTTCTGTTTCTTCATCTTTATATGATTTAGCTTCCGCTCGTGATTCATGACCCGCACACACTTTTAAAGATCCTGCTCCATTTAATACGCAATTTTCATTACTACTTTCCCGACAATCCGTTGGAGTACTTTTCCAACACCAATTGGCCTCAAACTAGGATTTTTATGTATCAATCTACATGCTATAAATGAATCAATAGATGTGGTTTAGACAGAATTTTTGTGTATTTCATTGATACAAAGTTTTTTGATGACTTCAGCGAAAGATATTCTTAAATATGATAAAGCGGTGCCAAATTGGGTTTGCTAAAATTCTACGCCAACCATCAGCATCCATACCTGATAGACCAAAGCCTCCTTTTGTGTTTATTGTGGCTTGCAAAACAATGACTTTGTCAATTGATTATGCAACGAACCTTGCATCATTACATCGTCAGGAACCTCTTTTGGTCCAGGATGCTTTTTGTTCAATAACATGAGTGTTTCGTTATAAAGTTATTATTAATTTATTAATTCAATAATTTTTACAACAATTGAGTCTATTTATTAATTCAGGTGTGAGTATTTTTTCTTCTGGTTACTTAAACTGGTGTTCCAAACGTGTCTTTGCCTTAATTATATGTGTGTCCTTGTTAATTTTTTAATTGAATGCTGCCCTTGAATAAGCCACCCTCTAGTAAGTGCCATAACTTTTACTGGGAAACTTTAATAGGTGATGTGGTGCTTATTCAAAGAAATGCAGTATGTGTCTGTCTACTATACTACAACATTTTTAAGGGTACCTGAAACCTTCAGCAGGCTTAGTATGATTTGAAATATTTCAAAATCTATTCACATTGTCAATGATGTTGCAATTGATTAAGCTATAGGGAACATCACAATATTAATGTTTACTGATGTTGTAATTGATTGATCAGGGAGCATGACAATAATAATATTTACTTGTGTTGTTGTTGGTCAATTAAAGAACATCTCGATAATAATATTTACTGATGTTACAATTGAGCGGCTATAGGGAGCATCAGAATAATATTATTTACTGGATGTTGTGATTGATTGGCTAACGAGCATCACAATAATAATATTTACTGAGGAGAGTCAATGGTGTTGCAATGAACTTTGGAGAAAGTTTGTATTCACATTTATTAATGTCAACCAAAATGTATCTGGTAATTAGATTTTTACTAATTGCAGCTGTTTAATTTCCAGTGCGTTAATTTGTTCTGTACGTTAATTCTGTGCAATAAGATAGTACAGTACAAAAGGTTTCTTGTCAGATCCTACTTTTAATTTATTTTCCTTCTAGACGAAAGCTACAGATATTATCCGTTCCCTTGCCAAAACTTTGCAAGCCAAATCAAATGATGCTGATAGTACTGTTGGAGCTGATTATTTAGAACAATCAACCATATCATTTGTTGCATGCATTTCTAATTTAATCGAGAAGGATCAAAAGAATGTACAAAACACAGGTGATAGATTGTCTCATTGGCTTTTATGGTTCCTATAGGAAATAACATGATACAGTTTCGACATTCATTTTGAATATTAATTAGTTTATGATTCACAGAAATTAAATTATGTTGTGCAAAAAATGTTTTGGGGAAAGTAGAAAAAAGTTTTTATTTTCAGTACTCTTTTTCTTCAAGATGTAGGTACCTTGTATCAATGTAGGTACCTTACATACGGATCAATGTGGGTACCTTCCATATGGATCAATGTAGGTACCTTTCATACGGATCAATGTAGGTACCTTCCATATGGATCAATGTGGGTACCTTCCATACGGATCAATGTAGGTACCTTCCATACGGATCAATGTAGGTACCTTCCATACGGATCAAACAAGCACTGTATTAGGGACCATCTCAAAATAGGAGTAAATTTTGAGCACAATATATAGCTTTATATTTTGAAATGATCATTTTGTTTCCCCAGATTGCTATAGTTTATACACTTCACAAAGCCATCAAATAGAACAATGGATTTCCATAGACACTAGATACAATATTTAAAACTTTACTTTGCTTTACACAATTTGTCAAGCAACTTTGAACAAATTTTGGCCCAATTGTTAACTGTTTTTATTAACGATTTTTAGTGTTTTTTTATTAATGAAATTTGTTATTAATATTAACACAAAGTATTCACAGAAGAACAAAAATAGAACCTTAATGAAATGTACTAGTTCTTTTTGTTATTTCCTCAAAGGTATAGCGCTTTAAAAAGCAAGGAAGTTGCACTAAATTAATTTACTTATAGTCCGATTTTCTCATGCCGCAGTACTGATGCCACATTGCGGTCACTGGTAGCATTAATTTACATGAATGCATAATATTTTTATGAATGAGAAAATAGGAATTAATTGGTTTTAGGTTCAACATTAGAAGAGAGTCTGCACACACCAACCGCTGCAGTAACAACTAAGAGTTCATCTGAAAAGGATAAACAGGTGATAATAAAACCCATTTTGTTAGTTGTTTAGATAAATAAAATTTGGATGTGCTATTACTATCACTTGTGGTGGCAACCACCCACCTTTCTTAGTAGACCTTGTTTTCGAAGTACTACCATTTGCAAATTTGGTACTAGCATGTGAGACAATATTTTGGAAAGACTCCCTAAATGGTTTTTGATTTTGTCCACTCGGATCAGAGTGCTGAACAATAAGGATCTAAATAGCATTTCCAGTCCAATTGACTGAAAAGGCATGGTACCAATTTGAAATTAAGTATCAGCATACTAAGCAATAGTACAAGACCACTGGCTATATTAGTTTGGATTTTGTTGACTTGGGACCGAGTATTCGTACAAAAGAGAAGGTTAGTTTAAGAAGATTTTTGAAAATTTGATTTCTATGAGGATCGAAAGTAATGTGATTCAAAAACTATTAAATAAACATCATTCTGTGAGGTTTTGAACACAAATTTTAAGACGTTTTTTTTATGATACATAAATATTATTTTGTATTATTTTGTATTGGGGAAGCTTCTTCCTCATTTTTTGGAGATATTAAATGAATTGATGAAAAGTTTTAGAATTAGGATTTGATGTCTCCATTTTGATTTTGGGAAGCTTCTTCAATTTTATTTTAAAATATATTGTGAACTTAAAAAAGCGATTAGGGGCCATAAAGTGTTGTTGTACATGTTATTAAGTTAATTAGTTTAATTAGTTTATTCGGATTAATAATTAATTCTTTGTGAATTATAAATATAATGGGAAATAAAAAGAAGTTAGTATTTTAATAAAAAAAAGGAAGTCATTTTAAAGAAAGCGTAATGCTTCTGTTGCATTGTTCCATTTATAGTGTTTCATTATTATTAATTTTAACAACAAATGATGGAAACCACCTTTTATTAGATGTTTTGTGCATTAAATTTTATAAATAAAATACATACATGGTATCTTCATCCAATAAAAATATAATCATAGTAAAGGCATATAGTTATGTATAGCCAATATACATGTAGGTTATATGTATATAGCCTGTATACATGTAGTATGTATACATGTATTTTGTATTTTGCAGCCTATGTACAAGTCTTAATTTAACTTAGAAATATATTATTTAAAAGTGTATAGCTTATTTCCCAGGCTATAACATATGCATATCCATTATTCTCAATAATAATTAGTGTATACATAATGCTATGATGTATTGTGTATGTATATAAATCTATTTTTGTGCTAGGTTTAACTTTTACTTAGTTTGATGACCTAATTTCATTAATTTAATATGAAATGAGGAAAAGCGTAAATGTAAATACTCTGAAAAGTAGTAAAGTCATATATATTTTTTATTTGTTTTGTCTAGTGAGCGTCTAGTGAACATGTCAGATTAACGTTGTATATCAAAGTATTCTTAAGTTACGTGTACACAAACTTGTAATCATTTAAAGGAAATTCAAAATTCATCACAAGTGTAAACAACCATTGTTTGCCATAGTTTTATATATATTGATTTTCATTGGTTGGAAATTATTGTCACACATCAAAGTCAATTTCTGCCAATGGAATGTCAGTATTTGGCTTCACAGCAAATATTCTACCTAGTGGAAACCAACCATTAAAAGTTGAAGAACATTTGAATAATGCCATTGCAAACTAAAAGTCATTGTTTTAAAGAATTTCAGATTTTATTTATTATTTATTTATCAGTCGTATTGCATGGTATTGCAACAATATTCCTATTAACTAATTGTTGATAAAATAGTAAACATGTCTATAAATTCAGGGTGGGCGCTAAGAACATCTTTTGTAAGAAATATACTGTGAATTACAAAATATAAAAATTGTATGTGATGTTAAGTTAACAAGTTTATATTTAATTAATCCCTTTATGAATTACTATTTTAATAATGGAAGGATTGTTTTAAAGAAATTGTAATCTTTTTAATTTATTTTTAATTTTGATTATGACATCCACCTTTTATTAGCTATTTTAAGTGTTAACGTTGTTAATATAAAAAATATTTACATGGTTTCTACTACAAATAAAAACATAGTATGGTCTATTCATGTGTGTATACCTACTTACCAGGTACATACATAAGGTATCAATAATTTTTTGAACTTTCTTTTTGTCATTATACTCAATGGAACCTGTTCTTTTATAATCTTGCGGTTTTCAAATCTGTACTCAATGCTAATATATTTTTCAAGCTGTATGAAGAGAATAAGGTCAGTTTGAAGACAGGGGATATATTGTGAAATGCTTTAAGCTAGCTTTACTCACCATGATTTATCGGGCTGAATTTGTAGACCATATCTTAGAAAATTGGTTATGATATGTGGAAAGAGTTTTCAAGGTGGTAGGCAAAATTGACCCAATTAATTCTAGTGTGTAAATCTAACAAACCCTGCAGGATCATTTTGTTCTTCATTTTCATCTTAATAATTAGTTGCTGTCATTACTTCTAGGCAAAGAGAAGCAAAGATAATATAAAGTCACTTATTGGAAGTTTAGACTTATATTTCGGTGCATTATCAAAAAATAAGGTAGTTGGAGAAGTAGCAAGCATTGGGGCAACTACCTCATTTGATTTCTCACTTCAAAAAGAAAAGGGGGAAATGCTATCAAACATGAATATAACCACAAATACTGATGAAGGTGGAGTTACCACATTTCAAATGCCTGATAGCTCCAAAATGTTCAATGAATCAATGCTATCAAAAGAGATTAGCATTCAGGTAAGGATGTTTTCTGTGTTTCGAGAATGTCCTACAATGTAAAAGACCACAAATATATTTCCAGCTATCTTTGTGCATATACTAGATATGCTCACCCAGTGGGCAAACACTTGCTCAAAGTCAGCCGCAAATACGCTAGAACAACATCTAATGATTTTCTTTTAGTGTACGACGTACTCTGAACACGTATTTGCCCGCTGGGTATTGCCTTATTTCCATTCTGTAGGCTTTCGCACGTTCATCTCTAATTTTGAACAGATAAGGAACATTGTAACATTTATTTGCTAGTTTAATTTTGTTTATTTTTATTTGTACAGTTTACAGCTATGTATGTGCAAATCCAAACATCACTTCTCCACTCCTCAATGTTTATTTGCTTTTATTTTGTTTAGAGTGTCAATTACAAATCGAATATTTTCTCATGGGATCACAATGCATCTCAACATATCAAATCAAAGGTTGCATCCTTAGAATTCAAACATGGGGATCGAAACTTAATTGTTAGTGACTTGGAAACACCCATTCAAGTAAACCTTAAAAATGATCAAGATCAATTTGATAAAAGAAATATATCATTACATCTGCCTCATAGAACGTACCCTGAATCAATTCAATTAAAATCCAAATCATGTAATTTTCTTATGAATATCCAAGCATTGAATGACTACAAGTATGTAACTGAACTGATCGTCTACATTCAGTATGGAAAGCCTCCTGGAGCTTCAAATTACGATGCCATGTTAAATATTTCAAAAAATGCAAAACCTGTTTTAACTAAAAATACTGCTTCAGTGAATATTACAACAAATTCTTCTACAAATGCAACAGATCCTGTTACTAGAGAAAGATCTACAAATATAAAATTTATAGATGATAAAACATTGCTAATGTGGGATTTTGGTAACTCTACATATGGACATTTGGAAAATAAGATGCTTTATTTTTCTTTTATGTACAATGGTCCAATGCCTGAGATAATACTCATTGATAATATTTATACTTATGATATCACTGAACTTCGCGGTGCATTTAATTATTCTTTGAAAACATTATGTACGGAATGCAGATACTGGGACGTCCCTTCAAACGCATGGATTTCGGATGGGTGCAAGGTAAATATTTTAATATTACTATATTTTATCGGCCTGTTACAACATATTTATTACAATATTTTGTTTTCAGGTCTTTAGGATGTAATTTAATTCTCACAGGAGGAGATTTTTTTTTGCGGTGGAGGGAGGGTTGTGGGTGGGATTGTAGATTTTATTGTAACAATAAAATATTACTGCAGAGAAGGAATTATTGATCATATCTTCATTCGTTTGCAGTGATTATATAGCTCTTATTTCGAACACTATAGTTATTTCCTAGATATTAAATACTTTACTTTTACACTTCAGGTTAATCTTGAAAAAACAAGCCTTAACACCACATCATGTTTATGTAATCATCTCACAGCATTTGGTGGCTTTTATGTGGCACCAAATCCTTTACCAACTCCGTCATTAGCATTACTAAAGGAAGGATATGTATTATTGGTTACTGTTGCCACAATTCTCTTGCTATACATTGTTGGGTTAATCTTTGCTAGAAGAGCCGACAGGAGAGACCATACAAAGGTAATAATGAGATAGTTTGCATAGCTCAAAAAATTAACAAACATTCAGTTACTAGTGAGTGTTTGGAAATTCTAGTATTTGCACTATAACTCTGCATTCATCATGTTATTGTAAGGTTGTTCTGATAAAATAAAAATAAAATATGCACCATAGTAGTTAATACGTTCCAACATCATCAGAGGACCCTGGTTTCAATTCTCAGTGAGGTGCAATAAATCCCTCTTTATTTTAATCCATAGTAACAGGCGCAGGTACCCTCCCCTGGTACCCTCCCCTTCCGTAGCGATAGAAGTTATTGAAAGAAAAGCCTTTGGGTAACTTGCTCACTACTTACTTAAAACTCAATATTTTGATGAAGTACTAAAAGCTACTGAACGGTACATTTGATTTGCACTTTGGTGAACTAATCGCTGCGATCAATCCTAAATTACATTTGAAAATGTAAATGTAAATGTTCTGCAAGCAGCACTTGCAAATAACAACTGCTGCAATTTCTGCATCTATTGCATACTGAAAACTACCAAACGAATGGACTCGTATATATCGAGACCATGTTATGGCATACACAGTATACAGAGATATCCTGTCACCTTATTCGTATTGCATCCTGTTGTATGGTATACACAGTTAGTTAACAGGTAATCTTACACAGTGTTATACATTATATATTTTAACCATGAAGCGTTTATAAAACTACTAATGGTGATCCTTTGTTTTACACCATAGATTGGCGTGTGTCCTTTACTTGACAATCGTCCTGAAGATAAATATTTATATGAAATCACTGTTAACACTGGTACTAGAAGACATGCTGGAACAAAATCGAATGTTTATTTTACTGCTTGTGGTTCGTGGAAATGACATACTTTTGAATTATTTACCTTATGGGAAGAAAGTGTTTGCAAAAAAAAAATTGCAGAATCAAAGAATGCGAATCGCATCTCGAAAAAACTGCATCTTGTAGAATTAAAGAATGCGAATGAACAATTTTCTTTTGATTTTGTGGAATTAAAGAATGCAAATAAGCGATATTTCTTGATTTTGCGAACTTATCTTATTTTGATTTTGATTTATTTCTAACTTTTTATACACTTCAAATTATGTGAAGGTGAAAAAAAACTATTATGAGATCCCCTCCCCTTGCTCTATTTTAAAATAAAATAATATAGAAAAAAATGTGGAATTTAAGAATGCGATTTCATGGCAAATTCACATTCTTTAATTAATTCTGCATTTTTTTTCTTCCACATGTTTTTCTTGCGCATTCGTTTCTTCCCTTAAGGTATTTGTGTGGACATTGTTTTAGTTGTAGAGAATCCATAACACCCACTTTCATAGTCCTAGCATAATCCTAGTATTTAAAGCCATGGTCTTCAGCATTTAATCTCACAATCCCTAGCATCCAAAACCATGATCTCTAGCATTTAATCTCATAATCCTTAGTATTCAATGCCAGGATTGTTAGCATTTAATCTCAAAATAAGCTATCTTCAAAACTTCTGCTTTCTCTCTAGGTGAAACTGGAGAATCTGGATTCCGTCGTTTGAAAGACTCTGAACGTGAAGCGTTTCAACGTTCCAGCTCCGATGTTTTTATTATGGCCACATCAGAAGGCCTTGGAGATCTCACTTATGTGAGAATTTGGCATGATAACTCTGGAGGAGGATGGTATTTAAGGTACAATATTATCACAGATTTGTAAACATGTTCAAGCATGATATAGAAAATTAGATCGGTTTTCAGAGCACAAGACCTTGATGTCAAAAACATTCATGAAACTTTGCTCATGTGAATGTTTCTTAGGTGTTCTAACTGCGAAGATTTGTTCCCTTGAAAGTTTGTGATACAGTCTTGCCAAGAGATATTCTTCTTTTGGTTTCTTTACAGGGTAAACTTTTTGAAGGGGATTCAACTGCAAAATTTAATTTTGCAAAGTATTCTTAATTAGCTCAACTGCGAAATATTGTGACATTAATTGGGATTTGAAGGAATAAAATGTAAGCTGTTAAAACATTAATTCCTTCTCCGGAATGATAGTTTTAAGACTGCGATTTGAACTTTATCATTTGCTCATAAAGTAGCAATTAATGACCTAATATGAATGTTTTTTTCCATATAAGTTATAAAGGTTGGTATGGCCAAGAGGTATAATATGAATGTTTTTCCATATAAGTTATAAAGGTTGGTATGGCCAAAGGTTATAAGTGACTATTTTCATTGCAGGAGTTTAGAAATAATTGATTTACAAACAGAAGAAAGATATGTATTTATTGCATCTCGTTGGTTAGCTGTTGATCAACAGGATGGTCACGTTGATTGTCTCCTGGCAGTGTCAGGAAAACAAGAATTAACAGATTTCAATTATTTATTCGCAAATAAAACAAGAAGGGATTTTTCAGATGCCCATATATGGTTTTCAGTATATGCTCGACCACCTAGAAGCCCTTTCACAAGATGTCAAAGACTTTCTGTTGCAGTTTCTCTCCTGTTCTGTGCAATGGTTGCGAGTGTAATGTTTTATGGCGCTTTACCAAAAGGTAATCCTAGTGAAGAAAATAAAGTTGGTGGATTTACTTTTACATGGCAACAGGTAGCTATTCATATTTCTTAAAGGTGCATTTCATTCGCACTTTATTTTGCATTTTTCTCATGATTTCAACTCAAAAATCTTTCATTTTTCATTCGGTTATAAATGTTTCTTTTGTTAAAGAAGAACTTGACAAAGAATACTTACAAAAGAGCTAGTTTTTTCATGAAAAGAGTATCATCTTTCATTGGCAATGTTTTTCATGGGTGGCATTGATGTTTCAGACTTTTTTTCATATAACATTCTTGATTGATATTGAAATAAACCAGACAGTCTTGCTTTTTGAAATATATAACCACTTTCGTTTTTATTGTGTGTTATTTAGCCTGGTTTACAGAAGAAGGTGGATTATCTCTCTTTAGTCTGTCTGAAGAGGCTTGTGTTATTGTTTTAATAACTAAGGCCGTTTTGAATGATATGAAATCGAGGCTGTTTAAACTGGTAACTGAGTGGCAATATGATATTTTTGTGAAAAAGTTTTGTTAAAACTTAAAAGTTAAAATTCGTGAGTTTAGTTTATTTATCCGAAGGAAATACCCCTTAAATCCCGTATTACCTGAAAAATTAAAGGTAATATGTTCTATGCAGAATTTAATCTGCCCTACAGACAATGCTCACTAAAGTCATGTTCACATGGAGGGAGTTAATGGCATTATTGATGTTAAAAGGGTTAACGGTGTTAAAGCATTTAAGGTTTCTTTAATGCTGATTGCATTCACATGATGTCATTGACATAACAAATTAATCAATTTTGGTTAATTTATATGTTCATGACATCATAGCTTGGTAGTCCTTATATGGTAAGGTACTTTATTGATAATATCTCTGTAAGTAATACTGATCCATTACTGTACAGAAGAAAGTGAAACTTTTTATTACTGCGCTGAACTAATCACGTTGAAGGTGTAACCAATGAAGTAACCAATCTATTGCAAAGTTTTTGGCCTTACACTCTCCATTGTAGATTTCAAATTTATTTGAATTAATTTGTTTTTGTGCAGCTACTAAAATAATAATTTTAGAAATATTTTCTAGACAATTTAAATAAAGAGATACAGCAATATAAAATTCGATATTCTCTGTATGATACAAAGTAGTAACCATTTATTACTTTATTTTTTTATGCTGTAACTATGAACTTGTAATTTTTTTCCTCATTTTGAAGAAGTCATGTGAAATGACGAAACATGTCAAAAATTAAACAAGCTGTCTTATTTTTAAAAATAGTAACCATACAGTATTATAAAAGTCAATGTTTCGTATATGATTGTTTATATATGATAGAGTTTTTGTTTTGTTTAGGTTTATGTTGCGATTATCAGTGCTTGTATAACAGTACCAATCAATTTAATTCTTGTGGGAATATTTCGTTCTGTTCGACCTGCACCATTACCAAAGTTAGATGCACCATCAGAAGAAACTATTACTGATGATAGCTTTGAGATGGCTCCTTCACCAACAACAGTTAAGTTAATTCCAGGTAAGGGCTTTAAGAAATCAGAGAAAAAAGAGAAACCTTTAAGAAAAACCCTTGATTCTAATTTAATATTAAAAAACTTAAGACCCAGAATAAAACATTTTATTTCACAATTGTCAAACTTTTTAAAGCAATCAATTATTATTATTCGAGTATTTTGGATCATATTCGTGGAAACCATCCACAAAATATTGTTTATGAACTATTTTATGCTGCACTAATATTGATGAGAAGGAGATCAGTATGTTTTGATTAAAACGAAGGAGGGTGTTGATAAAACAAACTTGTAAATAATGGTTTCTTCACTTTGAACAAATCATTCAATTTCAAGATTTTTGACCGATTCCAAAGATGACAATTTTTATGAATGTTTTTACTATTTTTATAATACTTATGGTGTCTTGTTGTAGATCCTGTTAAAAAGAAAACTAGTGTTCATCTTACAGTCAAACAGGAAACTGAAGTTATCCAACTGGAAGAAGGTAAACCAAAGAAACCACGTAAAGAACCATTTTATTTACCACATTGGTGTATATATCCTGCGTGGATATTATGCATCCTTGTCATATTAGGATGTGGTTTTATGGTCGTATGGTATGGTATGGCATTTGGTAATAAAAAGTCACAAAACTGGCTAGTATCAGTCACTATTTGCTTGGTAAGATTTTGTTTTGTTGAGTATAATGTTTTTTATTGTGTTCGATAATTTCTTTACAACATAGAGATAGTGAAGACTAACTTCATTAATATATTCGGTCTGCTTTGTCTAGTGAAATTTCAGGTAAAATTTGGGATTCTACACATCAATTCTTTGAATTATATATATTAGGTTCAAGACATATTGCTTCTCCAACCGCTCAAAGTATTTGGTATGGCTTTATTCATTGCGTTGGTTGTCAAGAAATTAGATGACGAAGAGAAAACTGAAATTGAAAAACAAGTCAAGACATTGGCTAAAAATGAGAAATGGATGCATAAATTATCCAATGAGACATCAATATTTGATCGTGTTGATACATCGTCATTAAAACCACCTGATATGGGAGAGTTGCAAAGTATGCGAAGTTTGCGTATAAAAGAATCGAAGATGTATGCTATAACAAGGGAATTGCTGTTGTATCTAATCTTTACATTTATTGTCTTTATGATTGGATTTTTAACACGTGACCAGTTTGCGTTTCGTCAAACTCGTGATATAGAAGAACTCATGAATTTACAATTAAGGCAAAAAGTAAAGTTTTATGACAATTTTACCGTTTTCAAAACAGTAAGTTGTTTTTTATGCCATATAACAATGCGCACAATAAAAGTTTGCTCTTGATAAGATGTTGTAATAATAAACTGTTTAAATTTCAATTTCTGTTTCTGCTCTACTAGTTGTTATTACATTTCTCTGCTGTAAATCCTTTAGTTTTAGTTGAAAATTTCAATCAATTCTTAAAATTTGAATACATTCTTCAAATCAGGAATATAATCCGGAAAAAAATATTGTTGGAAACATATATGCATAATGAAAGCAGTTGAGTTCTTGGAGGACATAACAGTGATTCTGCAATATATGACATATTATCACTTTAGTGGAATTCTATTTTTTGACAAGTTGCACGTGTTTTGAATTTCGTTGGTGCTGGGTTCAGGCAAAAAAAAGTTATTGCATATTAAAAAATGATTTACTGAAGTTTGTAGCAAGACCTTTCAAGAGGATTTGCATCTATTGTTAATCCTTTTTTATACTAGCCCTAGAACATTGGGTTCGTTTTTAAGGGAAAACTCAAGCTCTCGATAATCAGGATGATCTTGAAGATTTTTAATAATGGTTATTAAGACAATTATTTAATATAAAGTTGAGTTGAAGAGAGGGGTCAGCCTCAGGGTTGACCTGCTTCCGGTTGACACCAATTGGAGGTTCTCTTCTTGCCAGCTAAAATGGTGTGTGGTAACAAAAGGGATGATGTCTTCTAAGACATGCCTACTTGAAGAGAACTAGGATTATGTACGATGCCCAGAAATAAATTCACATTCTGATATTTATGATAATATGTTATATAATACGTCATTAGCAAAAGTTACTTTTTTTCCAATACGTTTATACCAAGATTTCTGCTCCATAGACATTCTATTGACAAATAATGTCTTCTTGGTGAGTGAACATGAACATTATATAAACAGAGATTATCTCCAGTAAAAGTTCCTGGTGCTCATAGCATAGATTGCTCATCAATAATTACATTCAGGAAATAATAATAATAATAATATGCATATCCTAATAGCCACACAATGTTGGAACAACATAGCAATATCGTTTTGACATTGCTTCGACATTGTTCCAAACTTTTGTGCCGGCAGGGATATTTCAATTTTTTAATCACATTTCTGTTCAGCTTACATCATACAATGACTTTTGGCCATGGGTTGATAAAGTGTTACTTACAGAAATCTATCCAGAAAAATGGTACAATTTATCAAAAAGATATGAGAACACATCTAATGATGAATTTCCTGGGAAATTATATTTGAATGATCTAAGCTCAAAGATTTTGAATGGTGTTAGATTGAGACAAGTTAGAGTGAAAAGTGGTATGTATCCAATTTAATTTAATATCTCACTATTATATATATGTCAAAAACTCTGTTGCCTTTGGGACGAAAGTTGTGTGGGGGAAATACTTTGCTGAAAAGATTATTGTGGAATTTATTTTTGCAACTTTGTCCCTAAATGGCGGATAATAATTCTGTGAAATTCACGGAAAATTAATTACTCAATTTCTAGCCTGACAAATGGAATATTACTATCATTTTGTAGTGTCGGCATCGGTGTTCCATTTTTCTTATCAGACCATGCCTGAAATGCTACCATTTCAATATTTAGGACCACTATTAAAGGTGTTACTTTGTAAGGACTCGCCGAAATATTTTTCGTCAACTCTGATGCAAGTTCCGAATTGCGTTTTCGGTTCAATGAGCCGAAATGGCGTGGTACGTGGTCCCGAAATTTGGTATCGGCAATCTAGGTCATATTATGAGACTGACGCCAATTTTTTTATTTCGTCGCCTTGCGACCGAGTTTCAGCAAAATATGGATTTATTCGAAGGTGGAGACTTAATTTTTTTTAAAAATTTGGTTTCTATGAGGATTTGACCACTTTCACCACAATATTGCAACCGCGTTCCCAGGGCTTCTTGCCTTTTCGAACACGGAAAAGCCGCTCTTCGGTGTTCGAAAAGGCAAGAAAGGAGCCCTGGGAACGAGGTTGCACAATATAGAGGCAAAAGTTAAATTGTTGAAAATATTGAACGTGAAATTAATTTCTAATCATCAATCGCGAAAATATATGCCGCAAATTACGCTCCTACAGACAAAATTGTAAGATTCATTCCGCGAAAATAGCAAATTTTTAGGATCTTTTTATTCCGCCAAGATTTATTCACACAATAATTTATTCCGTTAATTGTAGCAAACATGACACGTAACATACGTTTTTGTTGTCCATATATATGGCAGTATGCAATATGAGCTCACAGAATATACTGTCGAATACTATTGCTATAGCAACCTTTGTTAGTACTGTCTTACAACATGACATTCATTCTAAACATGCTTTCATCTTAAAAGATTTAAGAATATCTTAAGGTGTAGTACATTCTAGAGTATCAATTGATTTTTATATAGGACAGCGTTTTAAAAATTGATGATCAGGGAATCCACTTTATATTAACACTAATACTAATACTGTCTCAAAAATAAAATCTACTGAGGAGAGTACTGAGTCAATGGTCTTGCAATGGATTGGTTTCTTTGTATCGAAGAAACCAATCCATTGCAAGCTCATTGACTTAACACACTTCTGCACAGATTATTTTTCGTTGAATGTTGTCAATTTTAGTTGATTTGACCTTATCAAAACAATTGGTTTTCAAGCGATATATTGAGATGGTCCCTAATCGTGACAGCGCTTTCTATACGAGCATATAATTCCACAAGTGATTCAGCATAGTGTTCAGGCTACATAGCCTGGAAGCTACAAATATAGTATTCAGGCTACATATCCTCCAATATATCTCATTTTCAGTGAGTATTTACCTAGTGGGCAAAAACCTGTTCAAAGTCAGCAGTAAAAATGCTAGAACAACATCAAACAGCGTTGTTCTAGCGTCTTTACTACCGACTTTGAACAAGTTTATTTTTACTGGGTAATTAGTACTTAAAATACTGTCATACCGTGGAGGAAAGATTTTTCAGAATATATTCGGTCAAATTGTCTGCAAATATCATGAAATATCTCTCCTCCACAGTGATAACCGGCAATTATTATAAACTCTGAATATGACATTTAGACTCGTGTGATATGGCTAATGTTATGAAACCATATTGGTATATTGATTGTGCTGATGTTTATGGTCCAGGTGATGAGGAAAAGAGAAATTTTAATTTTAATTGGAGCCTACCAACCACTGAAAAGGTGAAATTAAATCCAGTCAACAAACCATGGCGATATCAAACTTGGAAAGAACTAGATGCATATCCGATATGGGCTGAATTAGGTATATAAACTTTCTTAATATTCCCAAGTGTTCTGGCTTTTTTAGTTCATCTATTGTCCCATGCATATTTTGCATATACTTCTAATACTGGGCCTTTTGGGGGCTCCTCAGAACTGGGGGGGGGGGTGTTTCAACCCCCTCTACTCTCCATAACTTTTGATATGACCATGCGGTAGTGTTGAAACTTTCCAGAATGTTAGGTCTACACATAATTAACATTTTGGCATAATTATTTTTTTGATGACATCATTAATTAGGATGACGTCATCAAGTTAAAACAGTTAGTGAAAAAAAATATATTTTGGTCGATAAAGGTAACTTGCGCTGGTTAGCTACTAGTCGATAGTTAATTTATTCTAACTTCGCGTTATATTTAACCCTATATATACTGGGCCGTTTGGGGCTCCTTAAAGCTGGGGGGCGGATTACGCCCCCAAACCTCCATATCTTTTGAACGATTGAGATGAAGCTTTGTGGAGTTATAGTCTACCACAAAAGGAACAAAATGGCACCAAATATTTTTTGCTGAAGTCAGCATTTTTCTGATGACGTCATCACAATTAATTTAAATGGCTTAAAATTGTACTTTAGAATTTTGATTAAAAGAGTTCTACAATTCTTTTTTCGTTATCTTTGTAGTTTTGGGTAGGTATTTAAATGTTTCTTCACATAGTTTCCTAAAAATCGAGGAAAAGGGATTAGTCACATCACTAAACCTATCAGAATTATCTAGTTTGTGATTTTAAGCAACTTCACTAAGTTTCGTAACATTAGCATTACTTTAACGCAAGTTATGGTAAAATAATGATATCGATTTTTACATAACATTTCCCACTTGGAAATAGGTGGTTTCAGGTGACCCATATCTTTTGATCTACTGCAGGTATGATGTTCAAATTTCGGCAGTATGTGTTATATTAAAACTAGGTAGTTCCAGCATCATCGCTACCGTGGTCAGGAAGTTACCAGAAACAATGTGGTAGCATATATAGAGTTAACAAGTATTTTAGCTTTTTAGCGAGTTGTCTGTTTATGTTATTGTTGATTTCCCAAAAGTTAATAAGCTGAGGGGGGTGGAATAAGAGCTGGCGCGTTGCAACATTTTGCAAAATTAATCCCCCTTCTTCTTTCTTCAGGAACCTATTATGGTGGTGGATACACTCTTGAAATATTTCCCAAATGGAATAACAGAAAAGCATTGGACGATTTAAAGAGTAAACAATGGCTGGATCGACACACACGTGCTGTTATTGTTGAATTCGCTTTGTACAATGCTGGCACAAATTATTTTGATTCTGTTATTATTGTTTTTGAATTTCCACCATCTGGCGGAATAATACATTACTATTCTGTGGTTACCTTTAAGTTGTATCGATATACAAGTGGATACGCTTTCTTTACGATTGTTTGCGAAATTTTGTTTTTGTTATTCATGCTGCTGTTCTTGATCAGAGAGACTAGACTTCTATATCGAACTGGTTGGGCATACTTTCGCGAGTTTTGGAATTTAGTGGAAATGAGTAATTTTCTCTTGTCTATACTAGCCATCGTGTTTTATTTCTATCGTGACAAATTAGCAAGTGACTTATTAGGAAAACTTCCTACTAAAACACCAGACGTGTTTATAAATTTTCAATTTGCTGCTTATTGGGATCAGGTGTTTACTTACATCGTGGCTTTGATTTGTTTCTTTGTAACATTGAAGTTTATAAAACTACTTCGGTTCAACCGTCGAATATCGATGCTGTCATCTACGTTAAAAGCTGCTTGGTATCCTTTATCAATGTTCGGCATTATCTTTGGTATTGTGATAGCATCTGTTGTAAACTCAACATCAATAATATTTGGTACTACGTTATATGGTTACCGTGACAACTTAAAAACAATTGCTTCCATTATTAGTTTGCTTTTAGGCAAATTTAGTTATCACCAGTTTGAGGGAACCAATCGTGTTCTTGGTCCAATCTTTTTCTTCTGCTTTAATGTAATGGTTAATTGGATCATAATGAATATGTTTATCTCGATTTTAAATGATATGTTTGCAACAGTACAAGCAGATATTGCACTACAAGATAATGAATATGAAATGGTCGATTTTATGATGGATCATTTTAAGAGTAAGTATCTATCCATTACTAATAACGGCAGGTACATGACGCCGGATTGTTTCAACGTAGTTGCGACGTCATGTGCCCACTGGGAATCATTTAAACGTTTCTGCAAAATGTTTGTTATAATTTAATGATTTACTTTCACGAACTTTTTATATTCGTCGACAAGTGTTGCTATGATGTCGTTACTACAGATGTCGACAAGTGTTGCTATGATGTCGTTACTACAAATGTCGATGGGTGTTACTACATTTGTCCACCTTTACTACAGATGTCGACGTTACTACATTCGACGGCGTTACATACGAAATGTCAATTTCTACCTACTTTCGCGCGAAATATTTCGCCTAGCGTATATCCATCTTTAGGAATAAGCTCACAAAATTTATGAAGGATACGTGGCTTATGTCATGAATTTACAATAAAAACAAATTGGGGAAGGGACGGATTTTGCATTAATTCCTCTCTCATGGTATATCAACTTGTGGCAAACAATTCGCTGCGAAAGCCAACAGAAGACATTCCATTGGGTAGAAATGGATGTCACATGATCGTGGCGTCAATTTATGCCGATGGAATGTATTCTTTGTAAACTCAAGGCTCGAAATAACAGCCGGTCATCACTGTGTCTCCTCCACAGTGATGACTAATGGTTTAACCAAATTTTTTTTCTTATTGTAGTACAATAATAATAATGAACAATTATCTCATTTAATTGTTCTCATGTAAATGTAGGTTGGATTGGATTAAAGGGACGAAAAGGTGATGAAGTAGCTGAGGATGCATGGATGAGAGATCATAAAGATGATGAGGGTGAAGTAACTATAAGAAGAACAAGTAGTCTTATGTCAAGAAGAATGGAGAGCAGGAGATCACTGAGGTAAGACTTAATGGTTGATTTAAATAAGACAAAGAATTCGCTGCAGAAGACAAAAGAAGCCATTTCAGTGGAAGATTTCTACGTCACACCATGATTTCTAAAATATAATGTCTTCTCTTGGCTTTCGCGTTTTTTGTCTCATGGATGATTTCAAATTTGATTTCAAATTTGGTGGAAATTGGATAAATCGGATTTGAGTAGGCATATCAGATAATTTCGGATTTTCCGATTTAAGCAGATATAATTTCGAGCAGTTGTTGTTTTTTTGGGAGTTAGCCACTAAAATTGTAGAGTGGAAAAATTATCCCGTAAAAAAATAAATCCCACTATTTTTTCAAAAATAACAAAGAATAATGTTATTTTAGGGGCTGACCAAAAATAATTTCCGCTGAGAAGAGTAGCGAGTAAGAGTAGCGATCATTGGTTGGCTTCTTCGGTTTGCATAATAACTTTCTTGTAGTTAAATTTATTTCATGGCCAGTGGACAGAAGTCAAGCAGTAGTAACTCTTCGAAGTATCATGTTCCAAATAAACAGCACGACAAACTTGTAAATGTCAATATTGATATTCAAAAGGCTACATTCCATTTCCGATAGTAGAATTAACGTCACACGTTATGTAACGTCAAATTCTACTTTCTACAATGGAATGTGTTCTTTTAGTTTTGGCACGGAACTTCTCGCATGGTGCAATCATCTGCTAGAAATGAATATCAATATTGACATTTAGCTACAAGTGGGGATCAACCTTAAATAATAATAAAAAAAAATCAAATTCAAGCTTGCTGGCAAAGACAAAGCCATTAAAATAATCAGAATGGGTTTATACTACACGTTTTCTTTATAAGCATTACCTTTATAAGAATCACCAGGGAACGAATTAGCATTGCTTAAGCATCACCTTCAGGTTGGCAATTATACAGAAAAAAGGTGTTTTTTGCACAGGTATATAGCTACTATACGGCTATTTATAACATATTTACCTTGAATAAATATTATGTCTATGTGTTCGCTACATAATTCAGTCAACTTCTGAAAATAAATCAACTTCAGTAAAATCGATATCATTTTCGAATGTTTATTTTGTTAAGCTTGATTTACACTGTCCTGTTGCAAATTGAGTTAATATATGTGTCTCTAATTGAATCACCTAAGCATTTTTCGAGCCTTAAAACAGTAAATGTTTAAGCATAATGAGGCTCAGCTCATAAATAAAACTTGTAATCACCAACCAATCGATTTTCGGGTACGTAAGTCGATCTTTGGGTAGGTCTACTTGTTTTTAATTTTCTTTTTCTCTTATTGTGAAAGCATACGAAAATTGTTCTTCACTTTATGATAACATCTTTATGTAGGCAATCAAAACTTAATTTAAAGCCATGCATAAAGAAGACAACTACCAATGACGACTATGGCGCATTAAAGAAACCAAGAGAATATCGAGATTATCGAGGCAAAGAATTATTTAATCAAGACACAAGCTTTTTACTTGATGAAAGCGTTAACGAAAGTGATGTAAACGAAACGGTGGCAAAATTTATCAATTGTGTCAATCTGTTATATTTTGATGACGTCATCGTTGCGAATAAAATGAATAACGTTGTAAAGAATGAAATTAACGTGTAAATAAAGAATGATAGATTTCCACTAAGCGAAAAGGTACGTACGAAAGTCAAAAGAAGACATTCCATTGCTTGACTTTCTACCAATAGAATGTCTTCTTATGACTTTCGCACGGAAACTTTCGCCTACTGGAGACCAACCCTTATTCAGTAGTGGTCGAAATAAGAACAAATCATCATCATGGAGAAGTGATTTTTCGGTAGAGCTTCAGGATACAATGTATAAACTAAGGATTACTCCTCCGTAGTGACTATTTGTTTTATTTGAAGCAGTAACTGTATAAACGATAAAAGGACTTATATAAATATTCAATATAACCAAGCTCGTCCCCAGCACCTTTTGCACGAAAAGGTGCTTTTCGTCTTTTCTATAAGGTCCGAGAAAAATAAAAAAAAGTCAAAAGGTGCTGGGGACGAGCTTGCAACATAACATGACGTGTCTAATCCTAATCACATTTTTTTTTTGATATTCATAGTCACCAGCACTTTGCATATACATAACTTTGTCAGCAACCGTCATAAAAATGTCGGATTGACGGTTATATTTTGGACGTTGGTTACACGTCGTGCTTATATATTGATTAATTCGTTTCAGTAACTTTTTCACGCGGAATTACAACAAACGTTTCTTTTTAAATTTATGTTGTCCAACAATTGGAACTTAAGACCTGTTGACAAATACATGAAAACGAGGCATTGGTAGCCTGAGTTCCAGTCCCTAACTACGACAAGTAGTTAGGGACTGGAACTCAGGCTAGGCATTGGCTGCTCAAAGTAGAACTTATTGCAGTGGCTTCTTTCCTTGTCGCATTTAGGGATTGATCGAGGAAGAGTGACAAATTGAAATATAGGGTCGGGGGGGGATGCTTAGTGACCAATATTTACCCCGGTAGAAATTTCCTCCAGTCTTGTTTTAGCCGAGCTTAAAGCAACAATAATAAATTATTGTTGCTTTAACCGCAAATCTTGTAACCGTAGAGAACAGATTTATGCTGATGCCTCTATAAAACAGTTTTTAAATTTCTAAAACTTTCCATATATGCCGATACGCAGTCCGCATATGGGGGATGGGGGGTGGGGGTTGTCCACACTCAGTGGTCTTTCACGCTGTTTGTATATTTGTATAAAAGTATTTATTGGATTTTGCAAGCCTGAAACTAATTGCCGCACATCTCTTGTGGAGAGTTTTTAGTATATTGAATAGACTCTCCTCCACAGGTAATGGCAGTTATTTTCAGGCTGATTTTTAGCGTGTCGTGTTATAAATATGAACCTAAATTACAGCCTGAAAGACTACAGAATGTGATAAATCTTCGTATACAAATTCTACATTGTCACATGGTAATAGTCTTTTTTTATGCACGTGTGTATCTTTATATAGAACGAGTATTCATAAAAAACTAAAGAAAGCATTTAAAGAAGCGTTTTATACATTCTGGATTTAAGCAATGAGGAGGAGTTGTTATTAGCGTAGCTTCCAGGTAGCAGAACTTTTATAAATGTAGAAACTCACTCCTCCATTGGGTTTATATATGCCACTATTGAGACAATGCTATTCATTATTGATCGGTGTTTTATTCTTATGCTTAAAAAAACATTTTGGTATGTAGTTTTCTGAAAAAACATTTTTCGCCAAAAAGAAAGCTTTTTGCAACACCTGTTTTGGTCCTGATGACGTCATCATAAGTATTGACGTCATAAAAATAATTATGCCGAAGATTTACTATGTATTGTGTTGAATTAAATGTCTGGAATGTTTCATTACTTTAGCATGTTACCATCAATAGTTATGGAGAACGGTCATCTCTATCCATACCTACGTTATTGGATCTCGAAGCCATAAACAGGTTGTATCAAATGCCATCTAAAAAAAGGTTGTTCTGAGATAATTAGTATTCCCACAAAATGATAGATTTGACTTTTCTTACTTATCTCTTTTCACCTATAGAAATACTTGAGTAAAAAGAAATCCTTTTGACTATCAGTGAACGATAACTCAATGTGCAAAACTTATTCAAAGCCCGCAATAAAAACGCAATAAAAACATTTTCAACGTTTATCTAGCGTCATTGCTTCTGGCCAGACTGTTCTGACCAACCTCGTTCCCAGTCTGTTCTGACTTCAATCAAGTTTTGGCCCACTGGAAATAGTATCAATTTAGATGTGGATTTTTCGCTGAAACTATCATACAACCTAAAGTGGTACAACCCACGCATGAGGATCATTAAAGTGCCAGCAAGTCGAATATACTGTCCATAGGTGTACATTTAACACAAGGCTAACACCATGTCTGTATCTGCCTTTCAGACAAAAACACGTCACTTTTTATGAAGTACAAAAATAACAATCTGGTTGCCAATTTTTCCCAACAACACAAGTACTCTTGATTTTTCCGTCAATTAAGTAAGGATATAAACAAACTCACTTTAAAAAAGGGTAGCAAAAGAACGGTAGTCATATGATCACCGTAAACGACAAAGAATATTACTTCGCTCTTCGTTAACGTTTTAAGAAAACCCAATAACGTTGTGGTCGAGTTAGCTAATTCACGCGAAATGACTTGAATATGATATTGAAAAATAAAATCGATTTCATGAAGTTTTTTGATAAAATTATAAGCTGTCCAGAACTACAATCATTCAATTATAAGTGGGAATAACACGAGTCACTAGTTAGAAATAATAAATATCTCGAAACAAATAATTCAAGAAGACCATTAAGAGATTTTGCAATTATTTCCTTCTTACCATATAGTAAACAATTTAATCCGATTTTAACATTCTAAACTTTATTTGATAACAAGATTCTTGAAAAAATACAATTGCCACGGCAAATTAAAGAATTCCACGGCAACATAAAGAATTCCACGACGAAATAAAGAATTCCACATCCACATGAAGAATTCCACGGCAAAATAAAATATTCCATGGCAACCAAAGAATCTCACGGCAAAATAAAGAATTCCAAGGCAAAATAAAGAATAGATATTCCCACAAAGAAAGAAATTGCACCAAAAAAAAAAAAAAAACTCGCATAGAAACAAAAACAAAATCGCATACAAATAAAAACAGCTCACATATAAAAAAAAACATTCGCAACCAACAATCTGCGGCAAATTCCCACAGGAAATTAAAAAATAAATAAGATCTACAGTGGAGTAATGAACAATCAGAGATTGCAAGTTTATATTTTACAGATCATAAAATAACAACAAACAAAAAGATGGTAGGTAAAGTTATGATGAACAGTTTGTTTCGTCTAAGCCTAAGGTGCACAGACTTTAAAAACATGGCTGCCGCAAGGGACTTCTTCACTGGAGGTGATCTTGATTCATTTAATCAAGAAATAGATGAAATAGCTACCGAAGTCGCTTCCAACGAAAAAAGTACCGCTAATTTTAAATGCAATCAATGCGAAAAAGTTTGCAAATCACAATTCAACGAAGTCTCACAAGGCTCACCAACGTAAAGAATGTGGGCCACCGTAATTCACAAATACCAAATAGTTTTTCTTGTGACCATGTAAATACTTGAAAACAAGGCGTTGGCTGCTCAAAGTAGAAACTTGTAAACTTAAAAAATACGTTGTTTACGTCAGAGCCTCAAAAAAACATATTTTTTACAAAAAGTGATGTGCCGCCAGAATGGTAGCCTATTTTGCAAACTCTCTCCGCGGCAAAGAAAGTGCTTCGCATCGTTTTCACGTCAGACGTCGAATTTGTGGTACAGGCTACCAGAATGAATCCTTAGCAATGAAGTTGTGAATAGAAACCAGATCCTTTCGAAGAATATTTAAAGATTTATTTGCAATTACAGTCGACTCCCGATATCTTAAACTCTCAGGGGACCGGAAAAAAGTTGGAGATAGCGAGAAGTTTGAGATAGCAAAAATACTCAAGATTTCTGCATTGCACTTTTCTAAATGGGTTTTGACATTCAGTTTTCTTTTCGACATCCTCGACTCTCAACTGCTTGCCTCCGAGTGATTGAATCCTTGCTTACAACAACACATTCGATCAAACAAAAACATTCTAAAGGAAACGCAGAAATCTTCGAAGAGACACGAAAAATCAAAATAGGGTGGTTTCTATGAGCTAGATCCTCTGAAAAAGTTCGAGATAACAACTGAAATGTGCTTTAGGGACGGAAGATGGTTCGAGATTGAAGATTGACTTTTGTTCGAGAATGTTCGAGATAGCGCGTGTTCGAGATAGCGGGAGTCAACTGTATATTGGTTTCTTTTTGCTGAAGTAATCAAACCATTGACAAAACATTATTCTATGCAATTTCATTATTATTGAATTTTGATCAAATTTACACTTTAAATCTACTAAAACAGAGAAGAGTTAATGATCTTGCAATGGATTACCGAAGAAACCCATCCATTGCAAGCTCATTGACATAACACCCTTCAGTTTCATTGTTGTTTAATTTAGTCAAATTTACAAAATTA
>JAULBZ010000412.1:0-31747 GCA_032360805.1 Neoturris breviconis
TGTGATCCAATCTGGTCTGGGTAATAAACATGTTTTGGACAAGTCTTTTGGTATTTGTCGATATGCAAGAACAAATAGTTCGAATTGTTGTGGAGTGATGTTGAGATTGTGCTGTGCTTCTTGTAACACAATACATATTGGAAATAAAAGAACATGCTCTAGAATGAATACACAATTACAATTAAACTCAAACCATTCTTGGCTACCCTGGATATTTTACCTTAATAAATTCTTATACACTATGAAACTCAAAGTCAAACCATTTCTGAATTACTACTACACCTTTTTTTTCCTCAAAATTTCAAACTGCACAAAAATATTATTATACTATATAAAAATTCTCCCAAAAAGCCATTGTAAAAAAGAACTAACTAATTTTGTTGGAATTGAGTTTCAACCACAACAAATTTCTCGTAATTCAAAACTACAAGAGATGAAATAATAGCTTGAATGTTCTAGTTATCTAAAGCTCTTATTGTTTATTGATGTAGGTATCTGGAATTTATCTTAAGGGAACACCTCTAAAATTCGTTTGCCAGGAAGAGTGCTGAATCAACAATCTTACAATTGTACCGAAGAATTCAATTAATTGCAAGCTCGTTGAACACTCTTCATTGTAGATATTTTTCGTAAATTTTACTGATTTTAACTACTTTAAATCTGATAAAATATATGCATATTGAAACGAATTTTGGAGATGTTCCCTCTCAAGGTAAATATGGATTATTGTTGCAGATACTTCTATCAACAATTAATAAGAATTTATGATAATTAGAGTAGTTTTGAATTACTACCTTGCTCTGAACAAATCTATTATTATAAGATTAACAAATGATTTTGCAATTGATTGGCAGAATTCTTTTCATAAACCAATCAAAAGGTCTTACCCAGAAAAACAGATAATGATAATCTTCGAAATAGATTCTCAGTGAACATTTTCTTGATTTCTTCAACTCGAGCCATAGCATTTGCTGATGCAGCTTTCGTGGCAATACTTTCTTGAAATGTTTCATTAAAAACTTTAATAATTGATTCCATAGAGAAATAGTATAAAGGATGTATTGAAGAAATCTTTTGTATGAGGAAATAAACACGAGATGCATACATAGATAGTGGCTCATACTCATTCATTTCAAGCAGCATTTCATCATAGTATTTCTGAAATAGATTGCGAAGGGATTCATGTTGAAAATTCATCTGGGCAATCAGACTGACCTGGTAGGTAGGTGAGAAGAAACTTTCCAACCTGGAGATTTTCTGTTTCAAGATGAGATTAGTCATATTTTAATTGACTAGAACACTATTTTTCATTCCAGTTCAATTTTTTTCCTGGTAAGCCAAATCTCAACACAATATAGCACAATCTCGAACAACAGACTCATTCTTTTTCTTGTAAGAACAAAAATTCTAGTTTTAGCAAGCACTTACATACCTGCTCTTAAGTAATGTATATTAAAAAATGTTTGGCATTATGCCTTAAAAAATCTAAATTAACGGTACTGTATATAAAACTGTTTAACCAAACAAGACATACCTTGCATTCAAAATGTTTTTCTTGTAACAGCAGTATTTTCTCTTGATAGAATCCCATAACATCCAAGATATTCTTTTGTTTTAATAATTTCATTGGATTTGTTGCAACACTATTTAATATACTCGACTAAAATATAAATATGCATAAAAAGTTCCAAACTTGTCAAGATGGAAATTCAATAGAGATAATATCACATAAAATAGCGCTTTCTATAAAGGAAACAACCCTAGGGATTTTTTTATGCTTTGTATTGTCTCAATAAGAGAATGTATCAAATAATTTTTTATCCCAAGTTCCAATGGCAAAGAGAGTATTTATATTCAATCATAGGACAAAATCGAGGTTTAAATTGAGGAACTCAAATTGCTTAGGAAAAGTTGTTACTTGTTAGAAAACAATGGGAATTTTTGTGAAGCTGAGCAACAAAAACAGAAACATGCTTAGCAATACTGGAAAAATGCTTCACAAATTGCAAAGTGCGACCCCTTATTCCATACTCTGAAATTGATTTGTGAATCAAACTTTTTTCCAGAGATTTCTTGCAACAACTCCAATTGGAAGAAATTGACGATTGGATGATAATTTTTGTGCCACTTATGAAAAGCCAAAACAAGAGTACCTTCGACAATGAACTATTTTCAGACTCATGACAGTCACAGAAACAAAGATACCATATATGTGTAATAAGTTATTCCTTCAAAACTGATGCAAACAGACACAACAATATCAAATCTTTTTTTATGATATTTGTGTCAGATTCTTGCTCAAAGTGCACTGAGTCTTATGTTAGAAACAGGCTTTAGACCACAGATATGCAAACTTACATGAACTTCTGTCTGCTCGTCTTTTAAAAATTGCAAGTCTAACTTCATTCTTTTCATTTGTACATCAAGTCCTGGTTTCTCTTTAACGATTATTGCATGGTGTAAATCAGCTCTTAATGAAACTGTTTCCAATTCCAAATTTATTGGAATAGTTCGATGTAATGGCAAGACAAATTTTTCATTTTCAACTAATTTCATTGTACCTGATGCTGATAAATACAATCTGTAAAATGAGAAGAGTTTTGTTGTAATTTAAGATTTGTTAGTTATCAACATTTTATAAAATACAAACCTTTCTATGCATGCCTCTTTTTAAACTATCGCCACTCCATGGTGAAGGTATATATACCTCCCTCTATCTCCCTTCAATAAACATCCCCCTTCTGTAAATATCCACTTAAGCCTGTTTCCACATATCATGTAGCCACAGATACAAGAGTTGTATGCATGCGCAATATATTCTTTCAAAACTGATGCAAGAACATCAATAACTTTTTTATATAGATTTTTTTTGCAATTGCTTTATTCTCAAAGTGCTTATTTGATGGTGCAGAGATAGTGATTATTATTATGCTGCATCTGTATTTGCACTTGAGTAACTTCTAAGACTGTATCATAAGAGTGAACCAGGCTCTTAAAAGTTAAAAATCAAAGGAACGGTATTAAAAGTAGCCTGCCAAACCAAGAGAAAGTTAAACTTAGCACATAAATTAGAATTGCATACACACATTAACATCATAGCATGTATACCCTAAATAAAAATAGAGACTATGCATATGCATGTTATAGCCCAGAAAATAAGCTATATTAAATGTTTTAAAGAAATCACATCTTCTTAAACCAAATTAAGATGGAATATTGGCTATATATATACAGGGTACATGTATACACGCAAGCTACGAGTATATAACCTACATGTAGTCTATATGTATGTAGGCTATATACAAGATGTATATAGGCTATACACATATGCTATGCATAATACATACTATATGCTATACTACAATGTTCTTATTGTTTAAGAAATCATGTATGTATTTTATTTGTACAAGTTAACACATAAAACATCTAAAAAAAAGGTGGTGTCCACAAAGGGATTAATTAATGTAAAATATAAACTCATTAACTTAACAGACGTGTATAAAAAAACTTTATGGTTCTTAAGCACTTTTAATGCTCATATCATATCATATTTTTTGTGTTCCTTTGCCATTTGCATGTGGTCCTGGTCTGGGCTTTGTTGCCTTTCCTTTGCTCGTTTGCCTATGCCGGGGATCTTTCCTTGCCTGTCGTCCTTGTCTGGTGCCTTGTGTTCTGATGCTTTTCCTTTGTCATTTACCTGTGCCTTTCTTCTGCCCGGATCTTTCCTTTGTCTATGGTCCTTATCTGGTGCCTTGGTTCTGTTGCCTTCTCTACGCCTATTCCTCAGTCCGTTCCTGCCTGTTGTCTGGCCTGAAAACTCAATTTGGACCCTTTTTGCCCAAAACTTGGGATCAAATAGGCAAAATCAAAATATTTTTGACAAGCCCTTCTAGAATATCTCCACAAATGCTGGTACCGAATTTCAAAATGCTAGCCAATTGGAAACATGGTTTATTATTATCACTTTGCGGAACGATGCTGTCGCTGCCGCCGCAAAGTGATAGCAATAACCCATCCAAACTTTGTTTGGTGGGCTAAAAAGTCTCCACTTTTGAAAAAAGCCTGAGTCGACAAAATCAAAAAAAAAAATGGCTCGTGGTCTCGTAATATTTCCTAGAATTGAAGATGGTACCATGCCCTTTTCGGTCGATTGGATCCTTTTTCGTCCAAAACTAGGACCCAATTGGATGAAATCGAAAATTGTTAATGAGTCCTTCACCTTGAATACTGGAACCCAATTTCAAAATAGTAGCACTTCAGGAAGATAGTCTAATAAGAAAAGTAAGCAATAGCCTATTCAAACTTTCTGGTAGGCTAAAAAAAAATTAACAGACGTCCAGGACCTTTTATAAGAGGAAATTGATATGTTTCACTAAACACTATCCTTTGCACAGATACTATATCCACATAGTTTAAGTCCTTATTCTAAACATGGTTAGATTTGACTACAAACCTGAAATCAGTATTGCATTCCACAATGTGACTTCCTAATCGTATTTTGTATATATTATCATCAGTAAGATTAATTGTATCTCGATTGATTAATGAACGTAATAGTGTGTGCTCTTCATTCATTCTTTCAATATGTTTTACAAGAATAGAACAACCATACTTCATAGCAGATTTCAACATCTTGTCTACAAGAAGAAAATAAGTTTTCTCTCAATTGACAAGCAAAAATAAATAACTATTCTTAATGGACTACTTGCATTCTATTGAGATACTGCAGATGTATAGGTTAGATTATGGCATTTTGAATAGTCCATCAAGATTAATGTTATGCATAAAGAAGTTAGAACAAGATTAGGAAAGGTTAGACCTGATTAGAATATTTTAGGACCGCTTGAGATAAGAACAAGTAAGCACTGTGAAGGAGTGACTTTTAGCATAGCTTCATACTTTAAAAACTTGAAGCTATGTCTAAAAATAACTCCTCCGTAGTGGTATTTACCTGCGGACTTTGCGCAAGTTTTTGCCCACTGGGTAGCTTACCTAAATTTGTTTCGTCAACATCAACAACAAGTAATGTACTACCATCAATAGATGTAGTTTCTGGATCTTTCTAAGAAGGCAATAATAAACAAAACATAAACAAAGTCATCACATTTATAGCAAGGTCTAAAAACCATATAGACCTCAGCCCAACCCCTCGGTATGTGCATGTCCAATTATTTATAGACCTATTCACAGGGTGTTGGCTGTTCAAAGAAGAAGCTTATTGTAATGCAATAACTTCCTTTTGCTGCAGTCCTTGCACAAATTTCAGGTTTTGTTACTTTATCATGTGCTCTATTGTACCGAAGAAAACCAAAATATCAGCCAAGCTAATTGACTTCATTTTTTGTTTATGTGTCTGTGGATCAAGAGAGAAATTACACACATAGTAATAAGTAAACTAAACAAGGAAGATCTATAATAATATCTCTCAAAATAGGTTTGCAGCTGTGACTCAAAAACTTGATTCAGAAATTATTTTAATTAAGTTATTACAACGATGAAAAAAAGAAAGGTCAAGACCTACAATTGATCCACAATTGATCCACATCACATAGAAACCAACAGAATGCCAGTTTTTTGAATCAGTACTTTCCTCCGCAGATGCTAAAAATAGTGCTACAAGCAAATATAAGATTTGAATAAAAATCAGAAAACTTACTTTATCTTTTACAATATTGATTTTAGATTTATTTCTGCGAGTGATGGTTTCTGCAAACTTCGATGAAAATATTACTGTTGAAGATTCTCTGTGATCATCTCCTTCGACAGGTAAATCTAGACAAAAGTACACACCATTAAATGGAGTTTCATGGTCTATAAATATAATAATGCTCTTAAAAATGATTGGGACCATATAAGCAAATAGATAAGTTTACCACAGACTTTAAAAAGATTTAATTAAAGGTACAGTATTGAAAGTAGCCCACCAAACCAAGTGAAAATTAAACCTAAGCACATAAAATTTGATTTAAATACACACATTATACAGTGTTTGAATTATAATTGTACTGGCAGTGTTATTGTTAATAATGTCTACAGTAGTTGTGTAAGTTATTTGATTGGTTTATTCTTTTGAATATTGTAGACCAAATAATTTTAATTTTGCAGATTTACTCAAAGTAGACTATCAAAATAATAACGATTTGGAAACTTTAGGGCATGATGTTGTTGTAGTCAAATAAACAATTAAAACACCTTTATCAAAGTAAAATTATGTCAAGTCACTGTGGGGGAGAGTAGTGAAATTTTATATCAAGGATAAACACCCAAATTTGACACGACATTAGAATTTCATGTATTTATTACGTTGATAAAGTTTCAGGTTATATGAACAATTGGAACACCTTTATCAAGGGGGAGGGGATAGAATGTTAATAGAAACGGAAATTATAGATGGCTGACATTTTTGATATTGACGTATTTGGCATTTTTGAGAAACAAAACTTTTCTTGGGTAATGTGTGGAGGGGGGGTTATCCATAATACTTGCATACATACATGAGAGGGGGGATAGAATGTTAATAAATTCACTCATAATAATAATTAAATGTTTTATGGCCCTAAAGTGAATACACATTGCCAAAATGATTCATGGTCATGGTCCTTTCTTGCCAAATTTCCAAATAACTAAATTTCAGGACGGTACCACACCTTTTCGGTCCATGGGACCAAAAATGCAATTTGGACCCTTTTTGCCCGAAACTCGAGACTGAGTAAACGATGGCGAGCCCTTCTAGAATATCGCAACAAATGCTGGTACAGAATTTCAAAATGCTAGCACTTTTGGAACATAATCTATTAACCCTATTCAGGCCGGGCTTTTTGGGGCTCTGAGTAGCCGAGTAGCCAATCTATATGCCAAAATGACTTTGTGCCTCCCCCCAGCCTGAATAGGGTTAAAAAAGGGGGCTGACGCCGACACCAATGTCGCAAAGTGATAGCAATAGCCCATCCAAACATTTTGCGGAGCTCCTTTGGCAGCAATCACGAAAAAATTCTCATTAGTTCAGTGAAAAAACTATTACCATTTTGACAACACCTTATCTGACTTTTTTTATTGAAATGACGTTTTTTGACTCAATGGTTTTAAAATCACCAGTTTTCTTGGGCTATCGTGGATATACATGTTTGTATCATTATTTATTATTATTATAATATTACTGGTTTTATTCTTGACAAATAAACTATTCAAATAAAAATACTATAATAGTATCACACTTAGCCAAAATAACTTGCTGAAACGATGTTCTGCCTCATCCCTATTTTTTTTTGCATTCATATCGGCAGAGCTTTTATATGGCAAACGAGTTATTGCTCCTAAGAATATTACTTTCTTTATCCGAGATATCTGCTCGGGACACAAACTATACATGTTTTATACATTGGGCTCCTATAAAAAGAAGCCCTAAACACCTAATTCATACTGTTAACGTCTATGTCAGGGAACTAAATTCTTCTTACACCGTTGCTAATCTTGCTTGTGAACAGAATGGGTCTTCAGCACATGCTTTGCAAACTTTAAATACTGGTTGACAAAAGAACATCTCTTATAAGAGTAGGAACATAAGTACTTTCCCGAAACAAAATTATAGTTGAATGACTAAATAGTACACATCCTCTAACAGTAGACACCACACTTTACAGGAGACACTTGTTCATCGTTCCAATTGAGCATTTCCCTCTCAAAACCCTCTAATTCACGGACATTTCCATATAGCAGACATTTTTTTGGTGCCAATTTCAATGTATCATTTATTACCCATTGGGCAAAAATTTGTTTAAAGTCTGCAGTAAAGAAGCAAGAACAACATCATTTAATGTTGTTTTAGCATTTTTACTGTGGCAATTGAAAAGATCTTTGTCCACTGGTTACCTGATGTTAACAAATCATCTTCGATCATTTTTACCAGTACTTCATCTTGATCATAAGGATCGATAAGTAATGCCCAGCATTTTGCTCCAAGAAAAGTAACACATCTCAATCGTAATATATTATTGATAAATGAGGCATGTTTTGATTGGTTGATCTTTATCCAATTATCTTGCTCTTTTTGATTACTTAAAACATCAAAAAATAATCTGTCAAGAGAAGAGCAAGGTCGCAAAGAACTTTTTTCGAATAAAGTATTCCATTCGGCCATCAATTGTTGCTGTTGCGTGTACGGTAATATTCCAGAATAAACAACTGATGCTGCGACCAACATACTTTCACTTATAGCTGACAATATTTTTGATTGTATGAAAGATATCTTTCGAGACCACTCATCGGTGAAGATTGACATTGTTTTGAGTAATGATGTTGCATGTTTTTTTGATGATAATAATGACTAAATGACAGATTGAAGTTATTTATACTTAAGCCAAAATTTCAGCATTTGTTGAGAAAAGAAATGAGCTGGTAATTTGTAATTAATTGGTTAAGAACTAATCAATCACAAAATACTATCACAAGCCTTAAAATATCTGTTGGACATCACCTGCGGAGGAGTGTTTTTGCATCGGAAAACTGTACTCAAAGAAGACTCTATCAAATGTAATGTCCAGCAGTTAATTGCAGGCTTGTTACCAGTAAGTACTATCTTTAATATTTTGCTACAAGTATTGATAATTCAACTTTCATAACTTTCTTGAAGTTGATGCCTGTGCAAACAAAGAAATACTGTCATCTCACATTGTGAACAAACTAATAGATATGGTCATCTCCATATGACTGTGTATTGACATATACGGCAGCACATAGCCTGTATTATACAGGGCTATATTTGAAATAAGAGCAAATAAACACTGTGGAGATGTGCTCTTTTGGGTTAGAATACCTGAGAAAAAAATATCTCTGCCACAGTGAGTTTTAGTCTTATTTTGATGCTGGTGTCATACCTGATAGTTTATTTCTAATGATTTTAAGTGCTTTCCTTTTTCTTTATATTCATTTATCTTTTCTTCTAATTCTAGTTTTACTTGATTACAATGGATCTTCTGTTCCCCTAATTCTTTCTCTGCCTAGATAAAAATAGAGTTAATTCACTATACCTTTTGCCTAAGGCTCAACTAGAGCTGACATAGGCTAGGAATTTGGTGTCGTGAACCATCCACTGTGATTTTTACCTTATATCTGAAGTTAGTTATTTGGCAGCTGGTACACTGAAGTGACATAATGCAAAGAACAAACATCCAACAACAATTCCTTTGATTTCCGAATAAAGTGAAACTAATCAACACAGTTTCTTGTTTCAATGCAGAGTTATTAATAATGCTTGAAATAACAGCTGGTCATCACCGTGGAGGAGAGATTTTTCAGAATATTTTCAGCGAACAACTACTCTCCTCCACAATTATTTCAAGCCCTATCTTAAGTGAAAAATCTCTCCTCCACAGTTTTTCCGAGCCCTGTGTTAAGAACATGACACATATTTTGATAATTTTTAACTCTTTACTGAAAAAAATAGCAAAATATTAATTTGCTTCAAATAATCTCTCTGCACCAAAACAATGCAAACAAAGGCTTCCTGCCAAAATGTCACCTGTACAGAAAATGGCTACCAAACTAGCTAAAACCTTATTCACAGTTTTGGAGCAAAGAATAAGATTGGTTCTAAATTAATGTGATTCTTGAATGGAAGGATATTCTATAGTTTATTTAGTTCACTTTGCAGCTAACTAAAAACTATACTTAAAAAACTCTTTCGCTGGCAATATACAACAGTTATTATCAGGCTTACAATAGTTGTTTGATTTATTTACAATTCATTACAAAGGAACCAACACAATTATTTTGACTGGTAAAGTGTTTTTCAACTTTGTAACCTAGTGTGATGTCAATTTCTACCAATGGAATGTCTATAATTTCTTGCTACGTGTGCGCATTTTTCAAACCCTTCTCCATATTATATTTTCTTATATACCCTTCTCCGTTGTATTTTCACTTCTTTCTTTGTTTTAGGCTTGAAGTCGTTTGACGAAAGAAAGCATTCACATTCATTCACATATTCATTAACATTTTTTAATGCAAAAAAATCCTGTTAAATTCGTGAAGAATTAGATTTTGATTTAGTTTTTTCTTTATCATGACAACCAATCTCTTGCAAGATCATCAGTTGCCTTATTTTCAAATAATAATCTTCAGCTGGTACCTTAAGCCTGTTTCACACTGATGAATAAAGCATTTGCAGTTGCAAGAGTTGCAAGGATGAAACTGATGCAAGCAGCTGCAAGAATATAAAAATATTCAATTGCATCTGCTTCATGTTCAAAAGTACTTGCTACATGATGCAGTGACACATATAATTCATTGCATCTGCTTCATGTTCAAAAGTTCTTGCTACATGATGCAGTGACACATAAATGCTGGCGCGTCTGCTTCTGTGACTGTATAATAAGTGAAAATGAGGCTTTAGAATTCTACTTTTTCTCTACATGTAATTATTACTTACTTGCTCAACTGCTTTTTCTGCACATTTTAACTCATCTTTCTTTGGCTGAAGTTTTCGTAGAATATGAGAGTAGCTATGTATAGCATTCATCCAAGCAGATAAATGATTAGCAGCATGACTTATCTTGAGAAGTTCAGATGGTTGTGTAAATGAACTTGCCACAAACATTGATAATTCATCAAATATATCATCGCTGATATTGTCTTTATCATAAAATTGTAAATCTTGAATGAATTTATCTCGCATTAGTAGTTGCTTTGCATCTTCCCATCTAAAAGACATATTATTAACTTTCTTACGAAATCTGCTTTACAATCATGATTGTACTACCTTAAAGTCATGAGGTCCAAATCTTCATATTATTTTGTTTCAAAATTAGAAAATATTGAATAAAATTCACTAGCATTCCCAACTTTAAAATGCGAAATATTTATATATATTATTATATTATTATATTATGTTATCTTCACTGACAAACTTCTGTGAAGTCTATTACGAATTGAAATGAAATTTTTATCTGCAAACCTGACTTACTGAATTACTTAAGGCACTTAATACTTACCCTATTTTACCTAGGGTATTTTTCATTCTCGTCAACTTTTTCAACAAAAAAAAGTGTTTTCTTGAAAAGTCGATAGAAATGTTTGGGAAATGTTTTAACTTTCTGTTGATTGAGTTTGAGAGGGAAAATAGCTCCCTGACAGAGGTTAAGTTTAAAAATCCATAGAGAGGACGGGAGCAAATTTGCCTCCTCTTGGGTAAAATAGGGTTAAATAGGGTCTAAGAAACCATAGTAAAAACATATCAAGTGAAACCACAAAAATGGTAATTTTCAGATAAATTTTACACACCCACACAGTTGGCATTCTTTAAAGATAAACATAAAGATGTTGTTCTGTTAAACATACTGGTTGATAGAAGAACTATTCACTTACTCAATAGGTACTTGAAACATTATACACAACATCTCTGTCACATAAATAACACCTTCAGGAGGAGCACGATAACTTCGTATTTCATCAATCGCATGGTGATCAAGCATATGTAATGCATTTAATGCTGCAGCATATAGAGGACTCAACTGAAAGAATAGTAAACAAAATCTCAAAAATATGGTCTCAAAAGCAACTTTTCAACAAGACTGAATCTGCACAGAAGGTTGTTATGTCAATAAGCTTGCAATTGATTAGTTGGTTCACTATGAACAGCCAATCAAATCTTCGATTCAAAGAAACCAATCCGTTGCAAGATCATTGACTCAGTACTCTTATTTGTAAATCTTCTGAGCAAACAAGCTAATAATATCTAAGTACTGATTCGAAAACCTATCCAAATGTCTTAATTCTAAAAACATTGACTTTTTTTTGAGTTTTATTCAGTCATTTTCAAAAGTGAAATTACGTTACCATTAAAAATATAAACAGTCCTACTTTCTGTATATTGTTCAATGTAATTACATTTCTTATTCTCATCATCTCCGTTGTTTTCAAAGAAGTTCCTCTCACAAAAGGTCCTCCATTCCCTTTCAAATTTAGTAAATACACAAATAAAGAAATATAATTAATACAAACTACATAATCAAAGGTACGGTATTGAAAGTAGCCTACCAAACCAACTGAAAGTTAAACCTAAGCACATAAATATGATTTGCATACACACATTATACGTCAGTGTTTGAAATGTGTCTTTATTAAGATGGTAAAGTTTCAGTTCAAACAAACATTTGCAACACTTTTTGAAGGTAAAATTATGTCAGGTCATTGTGGAGGAGAGTAGTGAAATTTCATATGAATTGGATACATTATACATACATCATAATATAATATAGTTTTATAAAGTATGTTATTGTTATGCTATGTTAAGTGGACCATTAAAGATAAGTATAATAGAAACACGGTATCTATTAGCAGTAATGAGAAAATCATTTTGATGAATGTGGTCAAAGTCTCATAGAAATAATAATTTGTACACATTTTCTAAGTCCAAATGTGACTCTGGTCAGATCCTTATAAACTGAATTCAAAAAATTTTCAATTCAATTTTGAAAATCATTTTGGTGAATGTAAATGCAATGTTCGAAGATTTTATAGAAAAGTCTCCACATTTTAAAAAATCCCTTTTTCACCGATACTCGGTCTCACGTTGACAAAATTTAAACAAATTTGGCCAGCGGTCTTGTAATATTGCCTAGAATGCCATAACCAAATTACAGGACGGTACTAAACTCGATTTGGACCCTTTTTGCCTAAAACTCGATAGCCCTTCTAGAATATCACCACAAATGCTGGTACCGAATTTCAAAATACTAGCCCTTAGGGAACATGGTCTATTGAGAAATTAAATTTATTAAGTGATAGCAACAGCCAACCAAACTTTGCTTAGTGGGCTACAAAACTAACTTTATCAAACTCAAGCTGTGTCTCCTGTTTTAACTGATCACATGGTACTTGCAACTGCATTATTTTCATCATCTGATTTTCACAACATTGTTTTATTTTAATGTATTCACTCTGTATTTTTTTCATTTCTTCCTCCGCCATCTTTAATGCTTCTGTTGCTTCAGATATCAATGGATCTAACCGTTCTAATTCATCAGTGGTGGTTTGTATTGCTTTCTTAGTCTCATTTATCTTGTCAACAGCTTCCTGTAAGTGTTTCAATTCAATCTAAATAATAATTAAAATGGCTACTACAGGTCTGGAATTTCATATTGTTAAAGGAGGGGGGAGGGGAGGGGGTGTAAAAGAAATATAACCTCTGTAGTATTGTTGTCATAACTCAAGAGCAGTGGATTAAAATCCTTTTTAAGATGATGTAAAAATAAAGCGACCTCCTGTAAAACATTTTTGAAAAATTTGCCTGAAAAACCTAAAATATCGCATATTTAATAATCTACACCTTATTTACAAATGTACTTAAAAAAACAGGACAAAAAACATCGCATATCAATGGAGACTCATTGGACTATAAAACAGTATCCTATTTTATTGCCTCAGGAGTTACATAAAAAGTTATATGCTAATTTTGGTTATTATCTTGTTAATTATGTATATTCATCAAAATAAAATACTGAGTAAGAGCTCAGGATGGCACCGGTAACGAGAGATAGTTATTTTTTTGTAGCCATTCTGCAATACTGGATATAGGTAAGACCAGGGCGAGCTTTTTTTCATATACAGTATTTGCCAATACTATCATTCTGAGGTCATATCCATGGTTATGAAAGTTCCAGGTCTGAGCCCTGGCCATTTTACTACATTTATGGTCCAACTATTGTCCCCAAGTGATATGACGTCATAATTGACCAAAAAATGTTAGATTTTTTTTTCTTCAAAGTTTCTTATTTATTATCATAGATGCCTGAATCTTAATGATACAATATTTCCAGCCATTTATACTCTCTTTACCAATTACTAAATCCTCCTTAACTACATGAGTATGATTAGCTGCAGAAATGAATGAATTATCTTTTTCCTTAATTTTTGGAATCTTTTATTTTTTTTCATATTTATAAATATTGCATCTTAAAGATCATAGAGACACTCATAACATAAACTTTTTTCACCATTTTCCTTTACACCCACCTTAACATATTTATTTGTTTTCGTTTAGATTTTTTATTTTGTTATTCATGGTCAAAATGTCAAAACTCTCATTCCATGTGGCAAATATAAAGTTAGTTTAAGATGGATTTCCACGCACAAATTTCTCAAATTGCACATGCATAATAGCAAACTGTTTAGAAAACTAGTTAGTTACTATGCTTGAGCGAAATTCCAACTTTGCATATAAATAAACAAAATATCCATATTGGTAGATATAGGTATGTACTTACCGATTTTTCATCGACAACCAGATTATAAATGCTATGAAACAAATCAACAAATTCAACAAATTTTAATGGTGAGGTTAATTCTTCAGCATTATCTGCAAAATATGTCTTCATAAAGGTGTTAGATGTAATGTGAAATTTGGAGAGCAATGTTGATATCTCATTCAAGTTAGTAAATTTATTCGTCATAAATCTATTATGCATTTTATTTTGCAATTGTTCATAAGCTATTGTTTTTAAAACAGTTTCGTCCCATTCCTTGTAAACATTGATTGACGTCATCTTATGAAGAAACATCGGATATCGATTCAACAAATATTTAACATCATCATGATTAACACACAAAACAATATGTAAATTTTGTTTGATACGTTGAAAAAAACGATCTTCTATTCGACCATAACTTTCACTTTTACGATTACTAAGATGGCTCCCAGGAAGCAACTGTGTACATATCAATGTTAGCTCATTCATAGAATAAAGACCAGGACAGTAACCTGAAAGTTAAAGACAATAAGAATAAAGACACCAGCATGTAATAAATAAAGTTCTTACCAAGAGATCAGTAAAAAGCAGAATTAAATCTTACTTAAGATATTATCTTGTATATTAACAAAATCAAACTATTATGTCTTTAATAAATTATTTTTTTAGTTTGGGTTCCATTGCCTTCCTTCAAAACAGTTACATAAAAGACGCACATTTTGTGCTTTGTGTGAAGAAAATTTTGTGGTTGAGCTATTTCAAAACAAATTTGCGAGCATAAAGGAGTTTTGCAATAACAGATTATTAAAAATACAAAAACAACATTGCATATGCCTTCGAATGTTGTCTATGTTGTCCAACTCTTTAAGTGCATCAAATACACACCTCTTTCCTTTTTAAATTCTTTGTTCCTTCAATTGCTACTACAGTTAGGAAGTTTAACAAACTTTCGTGAGAATAAACTTTTGCAGTTGAATCAATAAGGAAAATTTTGCGGGATTTTGAAAGAGTGAAAGTTTCTTCTCGCAAAAGTTTCTGACATTAAAGTAATAGAATCATGGTGCTGAACTTACCATCATTTACCAGAGCAGATACATAATCAAGAACTCCATCTGATATCATTTCTGAGATGTAAAGAAATACAGGTTTCCCTTTCAATCCAGCCATATTGCATGCATCTTTTATGGTTGCCTTCTGATCTTTTAAACAAGATTGAAATCTAACTTCAAATACCTAATATAGAAGTTCAAATGCCTAATATACGGATTAATATGGATAAGGTTCAGTGCGGAAGATTACTTATCCAAAGATTCAAATTTAGAGAATGGAATCTTATTACTTATCACACCATAAGTGTTACTCTGAATGCATGATTAAGAAAGTTGCGGTCTAAGAACTTAATCGTGTGAGTTATATGCAATACTATTTCCGTAAGTTATACTCCCTTTATCAAGACTAGTAAACCATCCTTAAAGAAAATCCGATAAACTATCAACTGATGGCGTTTCAGTTGTTTTGATATCAAGTTACACAGTGCAGTACTTTCCTAAGCAAAAACCTGTTCAAAGTCAACAGTAAAGACATGGCTCTTTCAAGTTCGGTATTCTTAATGTATTATGCCAAAACGTTTGTTTGCTTACATTGATCATAAGTTCATGTTCTTACCTTAATTTCCATTACATTCGATACCAAGTGCAGTACTTTGTTGCGTCCATGACCATTTTGTGAAATGAGAAGAGCATGTCCACCGGCACAGTTCTAGAAACATACGTATCAGAATTGTCGACTTAAGACCATTGTCCACAGATTCGGTGAACAGTTATTTCAAACTGGATCAGAAAGCAAGTAAATTTCACTATTAGAATTAGTAACAGTTTGATATTATTTGGTCCGCATAAATTAGAAAACTTCCAGTTAGATGATCAACAAAGAGGATTATATTGGTTGAATGCAGTTGGAGATGATTCAAGTGCGCATGTTTTATCACAAGGGCAAAAAATGGTGCCACTCCTTTTCAGATTAAATTCATCTTTTACCACAACATGTTGATATTACTTTACATTTTACATTTTACCACAATTATGGATGGAAGGCTGAGTCATCTACGGAATTTAGGCAAGATACTTTATGCATAATTTGAACAAAATGGTAGAACATCAAAAAATTGTTTAAAGTCTGCCATAAAGATGCTAGAACAATAAGATTTTGTCCACTGGGTGTTTACACAAAATACTGAAAAAACCCTGAAAAAAACCTTGTTTATGTTTTCCGACCTAAGGAAGAGGCATAACAAACTCAAGCAGCAATGATAAAACTTATCTTGAAGACTTTATAGCCATTTGGTTTTCTAAATAATGGGAGGTAAAAAGTACTGAATGTACTGAAAATGTCATAAGCTGAACAAAAAGTAAGTAAATAAGTAAATAATCGGAAGTTTAATGTCCTCAGGGAATCCACATCAGTTCAGTGGTTCTTCCTCCCATCGGATTATCAACTAAGTTAACTCACCGCTAGAGATACGTGAAAGCATTGCTCTAACTTGCCCCAGGCCAGCATGCGGTCAGTCGATGGTTCCTAATGGGCTGATTACGCTGCATTTAAAGCGCATTGGAGTGGAGTATCGATTCCAGTTTCTGCAGCGGGATTTGAACCCCGACTACACTGGTGAAAACCGAAGGTGTATACCACTACACCATCGCCACAATAAATGACTGATTTGACAGTCGGAATGGCATAGGCTTGAAAACATACTAACCAAACAGCGAAATAAACTACCACAATGTTTAATCATATCATCAAATAGTATCAAATCCTTCAGAGGTTTGACTTCTCTACCCATCATGCCTTTCTTCAATATATCTTTGAATTTATTGTTTTCAATCAATTGATAGTTTTTCAATGAAACATCATGTGACGAATATTTTACAAACAATGAATCAGTAAGAGTTTCAGCAGATAATAATATTGAATTCATCAATTTGTGAAACATTTCGATTTCTTTTATGTCTATTTTATTTTCTATAACAAATTAAGAACATCATCATTAGTACATATTAAGAATGCCCGATCTAATGGAACACTAAGTGATGTACTTCCTTATAAAATATATTGCCAATAAGTCTTCAAACATTATTTTGTTGCATAATATTATAAATAAGACATAAGGCTTGTTTAAACATTAAGCATAAGCTTTTTGGATCAAATTTCCATTTTCAGTGCGAAGTTATAAAGACTTTATTACTTTGCACTGAGATGGAAATATAAAAAAAAGCTTAGACTTAATTTTTAAACAAGCCTTGTGTCTTATTTATAATATATATTGCTAATGGTGAAATTATTACGTAATATTTTATGGTATTAGCAACAAAATAAATAAATCTTATGTGTAGCTATAGAAACTCAAAATCTGTATTTTTGGTATGTTACGTTAATAAAGTCTTAAACTATATTCCAAGTCTAAATATAGCTGCCGCACTTACCCAGGATGAGATCATTTCTAGATAAAAGTGTCGCACGGCATTCTGCAAGGATAATTTCCTGTACTTTAATACAACTGGTAACCAAACGATCTCCATACACTTTATATACCTCATGAAACCAAAGCTTTAAAAAGGTTTTTAATGTGTCAACAACCAGACCTTCTGAGTTCTTGTTACTTTTGTTACATATCAACATTTCTGATACGCTAAAAATAAGAGTAATAATCACTGTGGAGAAGGGATTTTTGAGCATAGTTTCAGGCTTTGTAGTCTGAATCTATGCTGAAAAATCACTCCTCTACAGTATTTATTAGCTATTATTAAATACTGTTATTCATTACAGTTAAATACACCATAGCAAATGATTCAAGCTTAAAAATAACTGTCAAACATCTCCCGTGGAGGAGTGCTATTTGAGTGTAGTAAGAAACACTCCACCACATGTAATGTCCAACAATTATTTTCAGACTTGTGTTTAAACAGAATTTTGTTGTATTTCAGCCTATTATCTTTGACACTCATACTAATTTTTATGTTTTTTTATGTAATTATACAAAATTATGACAGTGTAATATATTAGCTTTTCCTAATGTACTTTAATTAATCAGCCAAATGTAAAACATCAAAAGGCATAGTTAAAATTGTACCAGATTTCTTAATGAATGAAACTAATATTTAATTAATATAAATAAGCTCCATGTGCTACTTTAAGTGAGCTTAATTGATAGCAAAATCGTTTACGGTGAAACTCAATTAGGTGTCCATGTAATGGCTGCCTATGTCAACAATTTATTGCAGTATGTTTTAATTTATTGCAGTATGTTTAAATCATTATTTTTCAAAATTATTATGTCATAATAATATTTACGGCATCAAGTCATCAGACTACGGTTTCTTCAGTATGAACTACTATTGTTATGAACTCTGGTGTTACTTATCTAAAGGTATCTTTGTAAAGATCAAATCAACTCTAGTATTATTTATCCATAAGTATCCTTGTAAAATTCAAACGTACCTTTGTTGAACAAATTTTGATTCACTCCAGCTTGAGGAGATTATTTTACAAGCAGATGTAACATCTTCGTTGATGTCAGGTGAAAAAAGAAATAATCCCTTGAACACATGAGAAACATCATGTAGAGAAAATATGTACTGTGGGAATGATTCTGATAAATGCAAGATCATTCGTTCATGTAGACGAACAGTTGAAGCAGAAACCATCTAAAACATATACAATGAAACGTTTACTCAGTTTTGAAGTAAGCAATAGGATTATGTGAAAAAAGTGCTATCATTGATGGTGCACAGAACAAACCAGCATAATCAATTTAAACAATTTTCATACAATGTAGTGAGGTTTAAACTTAGCCAACACTCCCATCCTGCTGCCAGTAGAACCAGCACTTTGATCTACTGTGCCTAATGCACAAAAACTTGAGAGAGATGTGAGCTCGTTTATAAATAAATACAAGTTGCATACATTTGCCATCATCTGCTTGCATGGGAACCAATCAAAATTTTCAAGCCACTTCCCACAATGCTTTGAAAACAAGGAAATCATTTCATGTTCTGAGTAAGTATCAAATCTTATCAAATTGAAATGTCTATAAAATCTTCTTCGCAAGGGTTCATTGTATTCTGCTCCAATCAAATCACACCCAGGAGGAGTGTATGAAGTGATAAAGCGTGCTTGTGGTAAATTATGAAAATATTTTCCCTCAAAATCATAAATACCGCCTAAAAAAAATGAAAATTTAATGTTAAGAATAAATAGTAAGTAAGTTTCCTGACTGCAGTCGAAGGCAACCTGAAGGCCCCACTTTCATTAGCTTCTACAATAGGCAGAGGAGGCCGCCGTTCGTTTCCCAAATCAAGTTGATCTCTTATCCCAGCATGCTTGTACTTATTTCACAGACGATATATGGATGGAAGCCTGAGTAAACCATGCCACCATGTCCCAATGCTGCTCTGATGATGCTGGGATGTCCTATACTATGGTTCAGCAAAAATACATAAATCAATAACAAATTGTAATTACCAAACTTGGATAGTCTGAAAATAATTTAGCTGCTATATGAGATTTTGCTATATGCAGATAAATTTTCTTGTATGACAACAGGAATTAATATAACCACAACATCTACAAATTTAGGAGTAGTAGCACTAGTCACTTCTAACATGAATTGGTAACCCCTTCCAAATTAATAATTATAGTAAGTCGGATCGGAAGCGGCAAAGGCTCCTCATTTATTACCTTCTATCATTAGAGCTAGGCGATATTCCATTCCACCGTTATTTCAAAAGTCCTTATCTACCTTTATTATTAAACATTTTGCTCGTTTACAAAGCAAAAACAACAAACTTTACCTTCAATTGCTACTTGTCGTAGACACTCTAACACTGGCCTCTCCTTTGATGTTTGATTCACAGCTGCTTGGCATAGGTCATCGATAAAAAATATAAGCTTTTCTTCAATAGCTTTGTTTGAATTTTTCAGTTTCAGCCGTGTTGTTTGTTGATCAAGTACATATTTTGATTTTGTTTGTAACTTTTCTTGCAAATGTTGCACAGTCATCGCTTTTGATGTTTGAAGTTTTGATATGGAATGTTTTGATAATAGCAAATACTATAAAAGAAAGCTTTCAGTATAATTTTAACCCTATTAAACCCAGGGGGGAGGCCCGTAGCATTTTCATTTTACAATAACTCTTTTTTAATATAGCTGTTAATTCAAAGTCTTGAGTAAACTTGTACTGATTAATTTCTTTGCAACAAAGATAAGTAGAGTGCTGAGTAATGCTGTGGCAACTAATTAATTTCATCTTACCAAGAGTAGAGTACCATTTTGACCTTTTAAATCAATTATGTTATTGTGAAAGAGAGATCATTAGAACATCAATATTTACCAAGAGAATGGTGGAGGAATAGTGGGGATTTTGGAGGCAGTTCCTACAAGATAACTAGAGTAAATAAACTTACTTTAACAAATGAAGATTTTCCAGTACCAGGGCCACCAAGTAACATAACGTTTCTTTTTGATGCAAGTAATTGATCAGTTAAATGAAATTTCTTTTGTAACTATAATATTAATTAAGATTTATTTACATTAGATGGAAAGTTTCATGTGAAAGCAAAAAGAAGACATTTCATTGGTAGAAATTGACATCACACCAATTAGTGGAATTTTCCGACTAATTGAAATCAATTTTTAGGTGATATTATAAAGCATATTGTGTGATGCACAGTTGTGAAGTTGGATTCAATAATGTCATTAAAACGATCGTCAGTTGTTGGTCTAGTTAAACCTCTTATATAATAAGATTCTGCTGATAAAATAGTGGTACCTGTATGAAATTTCCTATCACTGGTTACATTTTTGAAGGGACATGTGGAAAACTTGTTCTAACCAAGTCTCATGGTATGTCCATATGGACTGTGCTTTGTCTGTATGCTGAAATTGATAGATTATAGAGTACCAAGATTTAAAATTAATGATAGCAAATAACCATCACTGAATCAACATAAATCAAGCAACATTACGTGCTTCCAGTAACAAAGCAAGAGCAAATAAACACTGTGGAAGAGGGATTTTTGAGCACTGCTTCAGGATTTTTAACTCCTCCACAGTGATTATTTGCTCTTATTTCAAACACATACTTCCTTAGTGACAACTATATTTGAAAGTGATGACATTTTACTTTCATATTTTTCTTCATTCCATGGAACCAATTCACCAATCTTTCCATCAAAATAACAATCTAACATATTTGTTGGGAATATCACTGGATTATGTGGACAGGTTGAAAATAGTTGACGTATAAAGATGTCTAACTTTTCTAGTGACCTGAAAGAATATGAATAGGTTACATAATAACAAGAATATATAAGGCAGCCTTTACATGGACCCCAGAATGAGTTTCACCCTAAACAATCTTGCATTTAGGGGTCCATGTAATGGCTGCCTAAGTTTCTTTAAATAACTAAAAATATGTGTTCACATATTATAGTAATCTAAATCTGATGATACTTCAAATAAGATGTTCATTTTATCCTATTCATTATTTAACGCAACAACCTAAGTTATTACATTTTTTATAGATCACTCCATATTTTTTCGAACCATTTCTTTAGGATTTCTTTAGTGAGGAAACCACCCTTGATTATTCTACAAACAAACACTATGTTTCTATTAATTCCCACACAAATTATTTCTGTAAGTACTTCTAACCTTTTGTGTACTAATGACGATAACGCATTTGCAAAGGAATATGCAACAGCATTGCAGATAAACTTTGATTGCTGTACTTCATTTTGTTTATCAACAATTGCAACATGATCGTCACGTGATCTCCAAAATTTTAAGACAGTTGATAACACTTGCAACACATATTCACACTCTACCAAAGATGCATGTTTGTTTGGATGTTTATTTGTATCATATCGAACATCTGTAGTGAAGATATCTTCACATCCACATGATATAAAGTTTGTTGTTTGTTCAAGCGTGTATGAGAGGACATCTTCAATAACGGAAAGTCTGAAGAAAGTAAAAGGTATTAAAACTGTAGAAATTGATACGAGTATTGCGTTAAGACTACCTAGCCATCAAAAAGTTAACTTATATCTTACCTACCTGGATATTGTTAGGGATTTTGAAATTCAACTAGAAGATCTGGGAAACAGAGTGAAAGATTGGCATGTGTGACATCTATTGATGAGACATCTATTGATATGGTGATGAAAGATATTGTAAGTTACTAGTTTCTTTGTATCAAAGCAACCAATCAATTACAAGTCATAACACCCTTCAATACAAATACTAATATTCTTATTTCCAATGTTTCCAACCATAAGTGTTGTATGTACAATTTTTGTTCAATTGACTCGCTTTAATGAAATCATACAGACTACCGAATACAAGCCTGTATACTCTCCATATTTGAACTACGGCAATGGCAATACTCAGTCTGCATACAGTTGTGCCAATCAATAGCTGCATTGATAAATCATTAGAGCAGGAGCAAAAATTATATCTATGTATATCGCATATTATATCACATATATTTATGGGCACCATAGTATAGTGGTCAGTACATTCCAACTTCATCGGAGCGGCACGGGTTCAATTCCCGATAAGGTGCCATGGTTGACTCAGCCTTTCAACCATATGTGGTCGGTAAAATGAGTACCAGCATGCTGGGGTAATAGGTCAACTTGATCTGGATATGGAGTGGCGCCCTCCCCTACCCTCGTGGTAGAAGCTAATGAAAGAGGAGTCTTTGGGTCGCCTCCGACTGCGGTCGACTAACTTACTTAACTTACTTACTTACAGTGTTTGATATAAGAGTAAATAATCTTTGTGGAGGAGGAATATTTGAGCATTAAAGATTGTTTCACAGGATAATTGATCAGAAAACCAAACTTTTTCCTAGAAAAGAAACTAGCCTATTTAAATACTGTTTACTTAATCTGCAGCAATTTTTTCACTACACAGACTGTTCTGGGGAGGTACTACTATCACCATATTTTTCCTTAGCCAAATTTATTTCTACAAATTATTTACTATCACAGTTAATACTATATATTGTTAATGTCCCATGGAAGAAGTAGATCTTGATTGTTCTTTGTTGTTTGCAGTATTATGCATTTCCATTTGATCGTCATCACTAAATCTGGTGATATTGCCTCGTTCTACTATTAACTATTAAATTAATGACATTACCATCTCATGTCTTTTCAAAGCTGTCAAAAGTTTTCGATAAATTTTATTACTCAACTCGGGATCATTTAGCAACTGCACCTCATATACTCTTTTTTCTGTTTTCGCTTTTACTTTAGACACAGTCAACATTTCTATTTCATCTATCGTTATCATATTGTGACAGTCCTTCTTTCCTGTCTTCTTTTTTGATAATTTTCTATTGATATCTGTTGCAGTAAAGTATAAATATGATTGTATATATTCTTGAACAATTGAAGCTTCAACTGGAACTGAACATTCATACTGTGTGTTGTTCCATTTGACGATGACTGATGTAGTAGGCATCTTAAAATGTTTTAGTTTCTCTCTCTAATTCTTTTTCTTTTATAGTATAAATTGAGTCATAGTTTTTTTCTTTCCGATGGTGTTTTGTGGTTTATTTAGTTTCTTTTTATAGGTAGCAGCTGGTTTGTGTTAGCTTGTTTCAAATCCAGTGATGCAATACGCCTACTGTATGACGTTTCAAAAAAGCCAAAAGAAATGTTTATCAGCATAGTCTTCGTGTAGAAACCTCATTTTTACAACAATAAGTTCAAATTAACCTCAAAATTACTACATACTAGATAGAAGACACATTTTAATGTACCATATTGCAAAACTTTCTTGCAAGATGATGTAATCTACGAAGATCATTGCAATTACTCCTTGGGTACTTCATTCATTAATATCTCTAGGGAGTAACTTTTGGCATATAAAACGGAATTAGCGTTTGACTATTAATAATAACATGATAACACATAAGTACTGTGTGGCTTATGATGCAAATCTTTTTCTGTATATAACTTGTTTGAGACATATAAAAGGGAAGAAGGAAGTTTATATAGATGAGACAGGTGGATTAATGTTGCATAATTTAGTAACAATTATGTACAACAGCAGCATGTTCAAAACGAACTATGTTACATAATTTTTTCTTACATAATAAGAAGAAGTAAGATAAATAGTAAGAAACAATTATGTAACATAGTTCGTTTTGAACATGCTGCTGTTGTACATAATTGTTACAAATTATGCAACATTAATCCACCTGTCTCATCTATATAAACAAGTTATATACAGAAGAAGATTTGCATCATAAGCCACACAATACTTATGTGTTATCATGTTAATATTAATAGTCAAATGCTAATTCCGTTTTATTCTTGTTAATGAATTATCACCCTCTAAATCCTGGGGTTATTAAGTGTATTAAATTGCGTTCCTTCCTTCTTCCCTTTTATATGTCTCTAGAAATCACCTCCTATTCATATTGGAGTGAACTAACTTACTTAAAAAAAGTTTTATCTAATATGTTTAAACTTTGACTTAATAAATAAGAATAAAATATACTTTATTTTTTCTGAATGTTGTTTAAATTAATATTTCAATAGATAAAAAGATTACTGACGTCAATAGAATATTCTCTTTATTTGATTTCTATAATAATGAACATTCTTTTAATAATAGCATTTAAAGGCCGTTTTTCACTTCAGAAAATATTCCGTGGAAAGCAATGCACATGCGAAGAAAGAAAAATATTTCATAATATTTCTTTCTACACATGCACATTTTCCATTCCATTTCCATACTGCGGAAAAATTTCTGAAATGGAAAATGGTCTTAAAGTTAAACCTGTTATATATAGTGTAAACCAGCCTTCTTTCATAATTCAAAGACATATAAATAGATAGATGAACAGCTGCATTATTGCCCATGCAAGAAATATTATTCTGAAAGGTTTATAATTATTATAATAATTAATATCGACTTTGTTATTGTTGTTCCGCATGAGAAGTCCTTAAGAAATGGTAGACTTTAGTTGCGCTGGCAATATCAACGAAAACAATGTGGTTTTTGAACAGATGATAAAAACTAAACAAATACACTATTATTGCTGGAAGTTTGGTACAAGGACTTATAGTTATGTTTATAATTAATTTGTATTTACACTCATACGTACGAATATATTGTGACCGGACAATATGACGTTAAGGTAATTACCTTCTTCAATTTTGAAATAAAATATTAATATGTACACTCACTTTAAGGTAATTACTATCACAAGTTTTATAACATTAATTACTCACAATTCAAATTAGAAATATAATGACAATACACAATTCAACAGAGGAAGAAGATTTAATAAAAGAATAAATTGTTTTAATGAATATGTAATCTTCTATTTATCATTCTTTATTTCTTTTTAATTTTAATAACAGATGATGACAACCACTTTTACTTATTTTAGTTTTAGGTTTTAGTTTTATAAGCATTAAATGCATTTTATCAGTATTAAATGCATGGTTTCTGTATGCCTATATATATATATAGGTAATCATATTATCGGAATGGCTTTGGAGTTATATATATGGTAAGGGGTCAGTCAAAATTCGAAAACGACTACGCTTAGCGTCCATTGGACGTTAAGGGGGGGAGGGGTCAAACCACTGGACGTTAATTTTTTGATGCAAATGTTCGAAAACTTTCCGCTGTTTTTGGCAAGGAAGTGCTGGTTTTATGGTCACTCTGTATGGCTATTGCCTTCGTTTCGGCCATTTTGTTATGAAATATTTTAATTTTACGGCACCGATTATTCTTTATTCTTCAGGTCCTGCAAGTTTAAAGGAACTTTGACTGACCCCTAATCACAAGTTTTTGGAAGAATTTCAAGTGTGTAGAAATAATAGTGAACTGAGCCGGATTTGAACCGGCGACCTGTGGATTCCATATTTTAGAGACTGCTTTAGTGAGAGGTTTTGTACTGCAGTCTTTTGATGCAATTATGAATCTACAGCCAATAGGAATCTTAGGAATCCAATACATACTTGGAAGGTTTTTTTTGTTTTTCAGTTAGAGTGAAACCAAAGGATTCACATAATTTGGAATTCAATTCAATTATGACACATAATGTTTTTTGCATATAAATGCGAAATTATTAGCAGCTTTATCAATAGGAACTATTACAAAGCGACAGTGTAATTGTTCTAGATATGTATTAACTTCAGGATCACACAGTACCGGCCTGGTGGGTGAAGGAATAGTCTTAGTTTTTAAATAATCAATTCTGTCTTTTACTTTACTAATTATTGACTCTTCCATGCTGTGAATTCTAGGGGATTAATTTTATATTTAGCAGAGATGCGGTCAACACATTCATTTAATGCAGATGTTATGGCTAGTAAACATTTTTTGAAGTTTATTGTATGAGGCTCTCTATAGTTTAGACCTTTAGTTAGGAGTTTTCTAAGTTTTTGGTTTTGAACTATACGTAGATCTCCTGTAACTATGTGTTGATGGTGTTTATTAATGTAACTGGAGTCAGAGCAGTGACAGTCATTAGTGCTGGTGGCGAATGAATGAAACTTCCTCATCAATGACAATGGACTCTACAGTTTCTTTACAATTGATAATTTCATTTCTGATGGTACTTCCAAGGCTGTAAGTAATTACAGGATTATGACCTTCATTTTTTAGTTTCGGGAAGATTAGATATGATTCTAGATTTATAATAAAAGATAGTTTGATAAATTCTAGTCCTTTATTTTGAAAATGAACTGTGAATATGTTCTTGGGTGGTTCTTTTTTCTTTTTTGGTGTTATTTTAGATTTATATAGTTTTGTGTCAATCATATCTAGTAGATAATTATACCATTGTTCTCTATTATGTATAAAGTCAAAGTTTGGATCTCTACTCAGTATGGTAACGGCAATACTTTTGATAATCGTTTTCTTAGTATTGTTGAGTATGATCTGAATGTGATTGAACAAATGTTTTATATAATCGTTTAATAGACTGTTTAGTTCCTCAAAAAAAATTTATCCAGAGAGCCAGCTCTTGGATGACGTTTGTTTCTGTTTAGTGTACTTCGATTATCAAGTTGACACATTCTTGGAAGTGGTGAAAATAAAGACCCTATGGAGGTATCTTCCAGTTATTATTTAGTCCACTATATTTCTAATTCACATTGGAATAATTGTCATTAACTGTTAATTGTCAAAAATCATTAACTTATTCATAGTAAAATGTAGTAATATGTTTTACAACCCTTAAGTACATAACAATAATATTTGTTCCAAGAACTGTTGAAAATTAAGACTTTAATTTCTTTAGTTTTCTAGTTATTTTGCTTTATTGTAGTCAAATCCTGATAGAAAATTGTAACGTCAAAAAGATTTCTAAGTTTCCACTTCTCCTTATATTTGCTTCAATGTAGTCAACTTCTGAAAATGAAATTTTCAAAAAAAGATGAAGTCTCCATTTTTTGAAAAAAACTCTCTTTTGCTGATACTCACTCAGTCTCAAAACGAAGAAATCAAAATAAATTTTGTCAGTCATCAGCTCATTGGATTGAATACATGATTCGGACCATTTTTGCTCGATACTCCCAAGTGAACGAAATCAAATATTTTTGGTGAGTCCTTCTGAAATATCGTCTCAAATGCTGGTACCAAATTTCATAATGGGAGCACTAGAGGAACACGGTCTAATAAGAAAAGTGGGATTTCACTAATGCCATAGAGTGATAGCCATGGCTCATTGTCTGGCAGGCTAAAAACTATGAGTAACAATAGCTGTAAAAGTATGAAAATAGTTTGGGTGCAGTGCGCATAACATTAGTAATTGTTAATAGTACCTATACGTTGGTTGCCTTTCCAAAGAGAAAGTACAATATAAATATATAACATTATTTATATAACGAATCCATAAACAAAATAATAAACAATGTCTTCATAAAAAAGGTTTTAATAACAAATTATATCACAAAATTGAAAGATAATTATTTCAATGAAATCACCAGATAGATTACAATTATACAAAAAACAGACAGAATTATTGAATTAACGATCAGCAGCCAAAATTAGAGTAAATTATCACAATCAGTGCGTGAGGCAATGCTCAAAATTCACTTCTCCACAGTGATTATTTGTTCTTATTTAACTACTGAAATTTACTTTTTATGAAAATGTGAAAATAAAATCTGCATACCGCATTTTACTTTTTCAACATGAAACGCTATTCTAAGAAACAATTTTCAGCCTCAACGATGGTACTTTGAACCTTGTTACTATACAAAAACCAATAATTTGCAAAATATTTGCTGGTTCCCTTTTTTCTAATTTAAGGGTACTGAAAAAGCAATAAGAAATTCAATATGTTTAGAAACCATCTCCTGGTAAAGAAGTTTTGATAATACTTTCCAATCCTAATTTCTAGATTAAGAGAGGAGTGCAATAAGGGCTGCTTTCAAGATACTATTCTTTTCAAAACAATACAGCTACATTGGGACTTTTTGACATACAAGGAGTTTCAAGAAGGGACTTATTTGAGGATTTACAGTATTTGTTTACTTATAATTTTGTTAACATTGCTTTATTAAATTTTAAGAATTTCAAAAAGTTCCAATGTAGCTGTATTAAAACCCCACCCTGGTTCAAACAAACTCCAACCACATCCCAGGGTTTTAAATGGGGGATTTCAATGTACATATTTGAATGATCTATTGTTTGTTCAGGAAGGATATTACATAATATGTTATTATTAATAATACTGTACGTTCAAATTTGAATTAAATTGAATTGAATTTGAATTGTTCATAGTTAAATCTAGTAATAGAAGTTAACAGCATTGAAATATTTTCTGAAGGCCATTAAAAATTGGTTTACACATGAAACTTTACAAGTTCTCATTTTTGCAATATTTCAATAGAATTAAAATGAAATTCCTGAAGTTACAAAAATCTTTAGAAGATGATATCTCAGAACAGAATTTCATGTTCTTCCTACGCAACTGAATTATGTGTCCGGATGAAACACCATTCCTTGCCATAGCAATGTTCAAGTTAAAGATCAATAAATGATCTCAAAATATCCTTGGTGTCATTATATAGTTATTAAAGGAAAAAGTTACAGCGTCATAAAATCGTTGTTATTTTTTTAAAAAGAGGTAATATTCAACAGAACGTTCTTAACATCGTTAAAAACGATTTTATGGAAGAACACCTTTGAACACATTTGAACGTGTATATAGTATCTTTTGAACGTATATAGTATCTTTAGTTTATTGAAATTATGAAATTTCTTCTGACTATTTTGTAACTTAGAAACAAATTATTATTATTATTAATCCTTGTCTCTGTTTTAAGGATATTAATAAGTCTACTGAAATGAAATTCTACTACACTCCCAGGGATTTTGTTCAAGAATTTCCGGTAAATACGGAGATCCAAATAAATATTTGAAAATTGATTGGTGATATATAAAAACTTTATAAATAGTGACTAGTGAAAATTGGAATATGTAATAAAATCACAGAAAATTGATAAGTAAAAATACAGGGCTGTGTGTATATGTGTGTTTACATGCATGTTTACAATATGATTTTGCTAAACCCTATTGTATTCACATTATCTATAACACCATAAATGTTGTGATTCCCAGGGCTAATATGCAGTTTAAACTTTGCAACTAATTGGAATCTTATGGAGGGTAAATTAATAATATTGCTAAATAATCCGTTCATGATTCATTCATGATTATATTATAATAAGATCTCTTAGTAACTTTAAATTATTATCGCCTACCAGTATTTCCTCAAATAAGTGCTGCAAGATTTATTTTATTTCAAAGGTAAAAAGCACAGCGTTTATCAGAGAGTGGCGTTTCAAAGTTTCAAAGTGGTTCTTTGTTCTTTTTATTTTAAAATGTACCGTTTATTAGAGGGTGGCATTTAAAAGAGGAAATGGTATGTACATCATATATTTTATACTAGGTTTTTAAATTAATTATAATAATTTTCCTCATAAATTATATTATAAAATAGATGTTTACTCTTTAAGACTGCAAAAAACTCCTGTGCACCATCTATGGAAGAGTGTAGAAAAAAGTTAAATCTCTACTCCACAGATGATGCCAACAGTTATTTTCATATTTTCACTTTAATTAAAAACTTAAGATATTCTCTAAAAATCAAAGAAACTGTTCCTTATATAAAATTCTGTAAAATACACTAATGAAAATTTATTTCTCTATATTTTTCAATATTATTATCCAAAACTATGGTTCACTATTTTACATTTCTAATATCACCAAATCCCATTATAGAATAAGCTCTGAACAGAAGGTTTAAATATTTTCCTGACTATAGCATGTTTCTTCTAGCTATGAGTCTAAATTGAGTTCCTTACAAATTTTTAAGCAGTTAAAACCGGTTATTTAACCAACATGTATGACTTGACAACACAAAATTTTAAAGGAGAAAATGGGAAAATTCTGAGTCCTTATTTCCACAGCAGCTCGAGAGAGGTCGCTCACTATGGAACAACTTAGATACTGCAGTGTCCTAAAAAAGGCAATATTCCATAAAGGGTGACCTCTTTCTAATCTAGAAAATCAAATCTGTGATTTTTCATGACATAACAGACTGCCAGATTTTATACACAGGCCATTATTTAATAGTCTTTGACACTGCCCTTGTTTTACAATCATGCTGAATGTAAAAGAGGATATGGGTTAAAAGTGCATACATGATATTGTGCATACGTGATATAGACGACATCATAAAAAGAGGATGTGTGTGTGTGGATGCTATGGACAACATCAATAATAACGGACGCAACAACAATAATTCTAACCAATAACAAATTCAATATGAACAGAGGAAAAAATGTTCACGATATAGAAAACATTTACAAATTGCATCATTCAATACTTTCATATTCACTTTTGTTTCCTTTTATTTTATCTTTGGTGAATATAAAACCATCCTAAAAATAAATAGAAAACTCTACAGTACTACAACAAAATAAAGAGAGACATAATGAAAACAGTATTAAAAGTAGCCCACCAAACTGAGTGAAAGTTAAGCCTAGGAAATCAGGAATCGATCTAACGTAAAAAAGTTGATTCATGAAAAAAATCCCATCAAAGATGGGAAGCTTTTGCAGGCAAGGGGGTCTGGGGAGCGCTGTAAACTCCTTCAGCAGCGGTTTAGGGGGCAGAACCTCTGGAAAACTTTTGAACATTTTTGAATTTAGGTCTTTCCATGCAGCTGAAAATCATTGAAAGGAGAACTAACGACAAGAAATTACATACACTTTTTTGTGGATACAAACATTCCATTGTACACGAAATAAAAATATTTTTACATATTTTTAATAATTATAGCCTTAAAAGAGAGTTTTAATTGCCCTGTTCTTGTCCACGTTTTTCGCCATTACGCACCATGGTTTCTTAAGGACAAATGTCTACAATATATTCTTGTGACGTCATTTCGCGAACTGTTCATA
>JAULBZ010000413.1:0-31745 GCA_032360805.1 Neoturris breviconis
CATTTTCGTCGAAATTTAAATGACTCCCATCAAAAATAAAATGACTCCCTTAAAGGTTTCAATTTCTCTACAGCTTTACTCCCTATGGGCATCATTATGCAATGACTCCCTTTGAGGAGTCACAATGACTCCCCTAAAACTGTCAGTGTAACTATAAAAATGGTATTTATGAACACTTTTGGCAATTTTTTAATACTCTCTTAGGGGAGGGGTGCTTATTAGAGGGGACTCTTAAAAGAGGGTGAATGCTTATTGGAGGATTTACCGTATCCTATTTATATATTACAATAAAATTTACGCATATGACAATATTCTACAATAACCTATTATATAACCAATAACCATAATTATGTATATATTATATATAACAATCTATATACATATAACCTGTATGCATGTAGCCTGTATACATATAGCCCATAATACAAGTCTTAATTTAATTTTAAAAGTATGCTGTCTTTAAAACGTTAAAAGCATACAACTTATTTCCTATATTAGATTATAACATACGCATATTCCCAATTTTTATGTAGTGTATACATTATACTATGATGTATAATATATTATGAATGTGCTAGATTTTTAACTTTTACTTGGTTTGCCAGGCTACTTTCAATACGGTACCTTGGATTAAATATGCTTGCTTTTTTCACAGATGCTTTATTTTGAATTATTTGTTTTTCCTTTTTGTTTTAGCACTCTTGGTTTTTCTTTGACATTATGATAAAAAGTATGTCGAATCATTACATGCAGGGAACAACTGATAAGGTAAGCCCTCATTATGTTGTGTTTTACTGTGAAGTACTAATAAGGTAGTTTAAAACCTTACAAGTTCTATATTCTCAAGCTTTCAAATGTTATTTTGCTGCATTCTTTTTTTCTTCAGAAAATTGATTCTCGTAAAAGTCGATTCAAAACATCATTTCTGACAAACCTTGAAAACCTTGTCCAAGTTTTTATTTATCAACTCGTCAGCAAATCAAAAGACAAACCTGCTATTGTGAAAGAAGCTAATAAGAATCTGGCAGCATTTGTAAAAGATTGTATATCACATATGGACAGAGGACATATGTTTGACATTATTAATTATATAAAAGATCAATATCAGCCAGCTGATACACAAGTGAGTTGCGCCGAACAATCTTAATATTACTGTATATTAACCAGATTCCATATACAGGAGTTGCACCTCTGCAAATACATAACCGAGATCATTGTGGAATTTCTAAACACAATCAAATCAATCTATAGGTCTGACTTAGTTGTTAACTTACTAAGTTGTGCACAAGAATTAAATTTTGATTACTCCATTTTGATTAAGTCATGTTGTTGTGTCTATAATTTCTTTCACAGCCTTGTTACTACATAAATAAGTGAAGGTGAATAGTTGGTATAAGTTTTGTAATAATAAATATAATAATGTAATAAATTGTATCACACTTTGTTTTTTAGATGATTGAATTAAAGTTTGATATTTTACGTTCCATATGCGAGCATGAACATTACATTGCATTGAATTTACCATTTGATATTAGAATAAAAGGCGATGTCCATGAAAGCACATTAAGTGATAACTATTGCAAAAGACATTTCCTTGTTGGTCTTCTTCTAAAAGAGGTACACGCTTCTACATCGTTTTGTTCACCCATACTCTTCTCCTAATATTCATTATTTTTATAGTAATTACTCAAGCCAAGCACCCTCTAAACGAAGTTTTGATTTGTTTGGAAATGCATTGGAAATGTTCCTGAAATGCTACTATTTTGAAATTTGGTACCATCATGCAAGGCAATGTTTTGGAAGGGCTGGCATCAAATTTGGTATTGTTATTCTAGGCAAAATTACGAGACTGCTGCCCAAATTATTTTAATTATTTTCGATCTCGTCAACTCGTATCAGCGATATAGGGATTTTTAAAAGTAAAGAGAAAATTTGAATTCCATAAGGTTCACTCAAAAGGTATACCCAAAAGTCAAGTTGTTGACTTTAAAAAAAAAATAATAATTTGCTATGAGACTTTGATCACATTCACATTTAGACTTACAGAAAATGAAGTTTGCCCACATTCGATCAAAAGTTATATCCAAAAATTAAATAATGGACTTCATAATTGAATAATTTTCTGAATTTTCTTTCCTGTAATAAGGATTTGACCACAATCGCATTATTTTAAGACTTAAAACAAAATTCTTATGAGACTGTGGCCGTGATTTTTTTTTGGCATCCATTTCGTATTTTGGGGAAGCTTCTTCCTCCATTTTTGTGGAATTGAGGCATATTCTCAATAATTGAATCCATCACCATGACAATATAGAAACATATAGTACGATGTATGCTAATCATTTCCATATGTAGGTTTAACGTTTGCTCAGTTTGGAAGGTTATTTTCTATACCGTACCTTTGATTTAAAATTGTCCAAGAAGATTGTATTATTGTTACAGAGAGAGCAACAAATTAATTCTTGATGCATTTTGTCTATCTTGCGTAAAAAGTCTTCAACTAAAGTGATATAATAAAACTTATTTGTACAATTTTGTTTGTTTCTTTAGTTCTCAGATGCGTTATACCAACCAAAAGTTATTCGCAAGTATGCTTTAAAAGTGTTGCGTAATTTATTGGTTAAACATGAACTAGATGATAGATACAATACCGAGGTAAACTTACCATGGTTGCTATTTGGAACATACGTATACGTATACCTATGTCCGTACGTATATACATACACACATGCATAAATGCGTGCGTATATGCATACATGCATATGCCACCCCCCCCCAGGATCTCAGATTAGGGGGTACCATTAGCTGTAGTTTTAGGTGGGGGTTGATTTAGTTTTTAGTTTTAGGTGGGGGTTGACCCATATAGAAGGGGGTCAATTTTTCAGGGGGGGTGGGGTCAGACGGGTGTTACATACATGCATACATTGTGTGTATTACGTTCATTGCATACATTGTGTGCATTGCATTGTGTGCATAGCATACATTGCGTACATCACTTGAACGCCAAGTTTGTTACTATTATAATTGATAAACTAACCGTTTTCGATTTACTTTGATATGAGGCATGTTACTTTTATATATAATAATATTGTATTGGTTTCCCAGGTTTCTGTTAAGAATAATGCCCTACTTTGAAAACAGGGAAATTTTCTTTTCAATTTTAGGACAAACAGTCTCGAATCGCATCGCTGTACATTCCATTCTTAACGATGATGCTGGAACATTCTCTTAGATTTCATAAGAATCTTGATAGACCGCTAATTGATGATAGTTTTCTTTCACTCCATCGTATTGATCTAGTACGTAAAAGAACTATCTCTCCTTCATCAAAGCGAGCATCTGTATTATCAACTTCAGCTGGAACACCGTCAATTATATCTCTTGATCCATCTGGTAAAATTCCACCAATCTTACCTTTTGACGATGATGAATGTCGAGAATTTATGATTTGTTTCATGTATATCATAAAGAATCTTAAATCAGGTGACATATCTTCTGTCTGAACTTGTGTAATGTGTGCATACCGTATCCTTGAATAAGCCCTCAGTCTCATTTAAGCTTCTGAACTTGAATAAGTTCCCATATAGCAGTTTTCAAAACAAGAACAAACAACCACAGTGTAGGAGTGATTTTTGATCAAATGCTCCCGGCTAGAAAGCTTGAAGCAATGCTCAAAAAATCCCCCCACATTGATTTTTTTTCAATTATTATTATTCAATTATTAGAAGTGTTTTCTTTATTAAGCCCTCATGCTTTAATAAGCCCCTACATATTTACATGAGGCTTATCCCAGGCATACATTACAATTATAGTAGACTTTATATTTGACTTTATCAGCTCATCTACTAGCTTTTCAGATTATGAGTTTATCAACAAAAAGTTATATGGTTTGTGCATCAATAAAACTTACATCACACTGCAGAATATTCCATAAAAAGGGATTGCAAAAAATATTACAACAAAGTGTGATTTGAAAATTATTCTCTAGTTTAATGCAAGCCTGAATATAACTGATGGACATCACCTGTGGAGGAGTGTTTTTTGAGTATAATGTTCAGCTTTCAGGCTTGTAATGTAATATACTCTATCTTTGTTTATGTAGTTATAATTGTCGATTGGTGGAGAGATATTCTTACAACACCAATTAAAAGACCTCAATCAAATCCTACAGTATTTTATTATTTGCATCATGAAAAACATTTTGCTAAGTTTATGGCTATCATTGATTTCTTTGATTTACTTGAGTAAGTAATTTCCTGTGTTTATGGCTGCTCTTAGACAACGTTTGTTAACAATTAACAAAAATAGCATTTTCAAAAAGTTTAGCAATTATGTCTTGAAGTGATAATATCCTGCGAAATTATCCATATTTTGGGAACATTGTTCTTTCTACTAACTACCTGTTCTGTCTCCATTTAGGTGTTGCATCAAGATTTTTAAATACAATGGTGTGAAGGCTACTGAAAAGAAAGGGTAGGTGACAATCCGAGTTGTTTCTTTTGTTGCTATGTACCAAGTGAAGGGTATATATGAGATTCAAAAAAGTCATGTAGCAAATTTTGTGATCTTTTACTTTTGACATTTGCAACTGTCATATACACCAGTGTTTTATTAGGGGTATATTTCTTACAACAACGTATAATAATTTAAATCGTATGTGTGAGTTGTGCTGGTCTTGAATATATAATATTAAATTTCCTTAAAGTTTATAGTATTTAATCCTAGCATGTCAACATCTGAGAGCACAAAGCAGTTTCTAGAAACCAAGTATTCATCATTATCAAAACCATCACCTCGATTATCTGCTGTTTTAACTCACAAAAGACAACAGAGTGCATGTAAGTAGTACTAAACTTTCATACGTTGAAATATCTTAAGGGGATTCATTTTTGCAAAAGTTAATTTTTCGCGAAATTTACTTGATAGACTATGTTTCCAAAGTGCTAGCATTTTGAAATCTAGTACCAGCATTTGTGGAGATATTTTATAAGGTTTTGCCAAAAAATATTTGATTTAATTCAATCGGTCCCAAGTTTTGGGCAAAAAGACTACAAACAGCATATATGATCTAATTGACTGAAACGGCGTAGTACCATCCTGAAATTTCGTTGCAGCGTTCTAGGCAATATTACAATCTTTTTTTCGATTTTGTCAATTTGGGACCAAGTATCTGCAAAAAAGTGATGTTTTTCAAAAGTGGAGACTTTTCGAAAAATTTAAATTAAATTCGCCAAAATGATCAAGTTATGATATTTTTAATTGCATTAATATTGCTTCCGATGCTAATTAGAAATATAATGACAATGCACAATTCAAAGAGGAAGATTTTTTTAATAAAAAAATGGATTGTTTTAAAGAAATTTGATAATGTTTTATTTTATTATTCTTGATTTATTAATTTTAGTAACAGATGACGACAACCACCTTTTAGATATTATATAATTAGAAATATATGTGTTAAACTTGTATAAAAAAAAAGATAACTACATGGTTTCTACTAATAAAAACACAGTGTAGTCATATAATATAATATAATGTTATAGTTGTCTTATTTACATACTGTACATATGCATATGCATTATACATATACATACATTATCCATAATGTACATACATACCATATAATACATAATGCATATACATACATACATATATGAAAGTCTTTAAAAGCACAACTAATACTATAACATAGGTGTATTTTTATTATTTTATATTTATGCAATTCACATCCACTGTGTAGGATTAATTTTTTGGATGGGCTATTGCTATCACTTTTTGGCAGCAGCGGTGGCGTCGGTCTGCTTTTATTAAAATACTATGCTCCTGAAGGGCTAGCATTTTGAAATTTGGTGCCAGCATTTGTGATGATATTCTAGAAGAACTCGCCAAAGATTTTTGGATTTTGTCCACTCGGTCCCGAGTTTTAGGCAAAAAGGGTCCAAATTGAGTTTTCGGGCCAATGGACTGAAAAGGTGTGGTACCGTCCTAAAATTTAGTTATGGCATTCTAGGCAATACTACAAGACGGCTGGCTAATATTTTTAAAATTTTGTCAACTCAAAACCGAGTATCGGCAAAAAAGAGATTTTTTTAAAAGTGGGGACTAAGAAAATTTTCGACCATTTGCTTTACATTCACCAAAATGTTCAGTTTATGATTTTTGTTGAATTAGAGAATTTTTTATAATTCTGTTTATAAGGATTTGACCAGAGTCACATTTGGACTTTGAAAATTTTATCATTATTTTTGATTTCTATGAGATGATTTTTGTTGACTTAGAAATCTTTTGATTTTTTTCACTGTTTATAAGGATTTCACCAGAATTAATCTTTTTTGGCAGCTACTTTTTTGTATTTTGGGGAAGCTCTCTCCTCAATTTTTTGAGATAATGAAAAATAATTTTAAACATTTTCAAGAATTGAATTCTCCGTTTTGACTTTGGGAAGCTTCCTTCTTCAATTTTGAAATAAATATTAATGTGTATTAATGTGTATCACTTTAAGGCCATTTAATTACCATCATGAGTATAACTGTTCATGATTCAAATTAATGGCAATACACAATTCAACGGAGGTAGAGTTTTTTAATAAAATAATAAATTGTATCTTACTCCCAATTCAAATTAGAAATATAATGACAATACACAATTCAACAAAGGAAGGTTTGTTAATAAAAGAATCCTTGATATATCCTTGATATGAGATTTGACTACTCTTCTCTACAGTGACCTGATATAATTTTACTTTGAAAAAGGTGTTCCAATTGTTTATTTGACCTGAATCTCCACCATCTTAATAAAGAGATAAATCAAATGCTGTATAATGTTTGTATGCAAATCATATTTATGTGCTTAGGTTTGTCTTTCACTTGGTTTGGTGGGCTACTTTCAATACTGTACCTTTGATTCGTTAATGTGTCCAATAAGTAATGTAAATAAGTTTAATAACAGTTAATACCTACAATAATCAATACACTTAATGCAGCAGTTATATTTTATTTATTTTTTCGGTTACGGAAATAAGAGCATCATATGTAGATATTATTACACTGAATGTAAACTGTTCATTTTGTAGCAAGTATTCAAAATGGAAGTCCTCAAATTGGTCAAAGTGATATTCGTGCACCTACAATTGATAACTCAAAACAAGCCATACTTGAAACAAATTTGTCAACAGAAGTTGCTATCATAGCAATAGACATGGTAGAGTTGTTTTGCACTCACTTCAAGGTAATTCTTTCGGATTCTTTATGTTAATAAATTTATGGTTTATCTCAGTTCCTAAGTGTTACTTAATAAACTTTCTTAATATTTGCCTATTTATCTTCTTTCGTTAGTTTCTTCATAGTCTATGTGAGCTGGTATTTGATTTAGTGTATATTCTTATTTTAGTTTCATCTGGAACAAGATGATGGTGACAACGTCCTTATGAAAAAGGTAACTTTATTTAGTAGTAACTTATTCTTGCATGGAAATACATGCTATTCATGGAATAAACGACTAATTACATTTTAATCATACAGGCCTCTGAATTCACGATGGCATTCTCCTGATCATAGCCAGATCTGTAAAGTTTGTAGAAACATTGTTTCCTTATCATGACATTTCTGTGAGAATGAAAAGACCTTAGTGTTATTTCGTTTCTCTCATAAGTTTCCATAGTATGCACCTCGCTCACATTTGTAGCTGATTTTGATTTTGATGGAAAATACACAGGCAAATGTTTTGTTGCAATATTTGTTAGTTTGATTAAATTTAATGATATTTTATGAATTTCAGAAATTCAGAAGAAGAAAAAATTCAGACCTTAGTTCTCTTTTAAACCGCAGTAACACTAGATAGTTTCCATAGGATCAGCTTTTCAGACCTGGAAGCATAATGTTTATCTTGTTATTTTCAGCTGTTCAATGTGTTGATGACGTTTCTTCGTATTGGTCAATCAGAAGTTGCACTAAAACATGTGTTTGCTTCTCTAAGAAGTTTTATACATAAGGTAAACACCTATTTTTGACGACTGTATTACGATGCTTTGTTTATTTTCGTCTCTTATTACAATGAAAAATAATATTAAAACAATGTATTCAATGATCATATATACAAGAAGCAGAATCCAAAAGCTCATGGAATTGTATGATTATTATGAAATGTTATCTTTTAGTTTCCAATTGCTTTATACAAAGGAAATGCAAATCTGTGTGGTGTACTCTGTTATGAGGTTTGTTTTCTAATAACGTAAAATCCCGGATAAAAATCATGCGTTTTTATACTTTTGTAAGGGCAATAGAGAAACAATAGAACCTCACAACAATGGGATTATATGCAAGGGGTTTATTCGGGATTTTTAACGTTGTATTAATTACCACTTTTAATATCTTGTAGATGAAACATGGATCAAAATGAACAACGCTATATAATTAACTTGCATCAGAATTTTTTATTTGCACAAGAATATTCATGAAAAAATTGAAGAAAAAGAAAAGGTTTTTTAAAGTTTCATTGTAAAGTTATTCTCACAAACTATTATCTTTAGATTTTGAGGTTGTGTAACTCAAAGATTGAATCTATAAGAACACAGGTAATTAGCTGATTATTGATGTGTGTGTGTTTCTGTTATGTTCATTTATTGTTGAAGGACACAATATCTATTTATTGCAAGTACCATCAATGACCATTTTAACACCCTTGGCTTTTAATTAAAAAAAATCAATTTTCGTCCTCTGCGTTTAAAGTCACATAGTCGTCTTTAGGAAATTTTGTAACATGCCCCATTTAATAGCTTAAGCTTGAGAAACAGACATTAGTCAGAAACTTTTTGAACAATTGGTCCATCCATCACAGAAATATTATCAATCAAATTTCCTTTATTTTGTCAGTATTATTGCAAAACGTTCAGTTTCAAAAATCCAAATTGTTTAATTTTAAACTTTTTATTTCATGAAACCATACTGAAGAGAATGTTTTTAATGGTTTACACAACCTCCACAATGTTCCTTGGTAAAGGAGATATTAATCGTTCAGAAAAGAAATAAAATGGCATATGGAGTAGGCTGTAAACATTTCCTTCAGTTAAGCAGTTTATGGGCATGTTTTGAATTTTTTAAGGATCTCTTAACTCTAATAGGACTGGGCTTTTTTGAGGCTGAAAAAACTGGGGGAGGAGGATAACTTTTGATTGGCTAATGAAATCCCGCTTTCCCTCCCCCTCCCCATCCATTCTTTGTATGGATAGGGTCATTTATGTTACAATTATGTGCATACGGTATTTGCAACCAAAAAATCGGGGCACTTTTGAAAATTTACAAACTTCGATTGAATGCCCAGTGTGTTTATTTAAATTCCTAGGTGCTTAAATGAAAGGGGTGTTTAATCGGGAGTGACATTTATTAAATATTTTGTAATTTGGGAGTGGGCGTTAAAATGATTTATGGTACTGACAAAAAAATATATATATAAATAATTATATATATTTAATTATTTATAAATAAGTAATTATAATATTCATTAAAACCAATGACTTTGAAATATTTTGTTGAGTTTAGGCTTGCTGTTTCATGTATTTAATGATGAGGAGTAATTTTGAATACAGTGGAAGTGGTTGTGTTCGTGTACATCACCAGGTTTGTTTATATTTGTACATTATGCTAGTCATTAATTGCACACAGAATCAAGGGCTAAAATGAACTGGTGTGTATGGAGTATTCTTTGAAGTTTCAAAAGATTGATTTTTAATTAAAGAGATGATATGTTTCTTTCAGTATTTGAAATTAGAGCTCGTTTCCCTCTTATTACAAGACTTTTGTAACATTGTTATTAGGTAATAGTTGCAGTATCCAAGTTAATTGCTTCTGGAATGAACCGTGGCTCAATGAGTCTTTCCTTGATCATGTTGAAAAATTATGCTGTTGAAGATAAGGGACTGAAGGTATGTTTTTATTCCATCTTTGTATACCATGTTTAAAATAGATATTCTATTAAATCCTCGAGGGCTTATTTATCCAATCAACTTTTGGGGGTGGTGGTTTATTCGAGGGGTGAGGGTGGGGCTTATTCGAGGGAAGGAACTTATTCCAAATTGTAAAACCAAGCAGTAAGCAAAAGTGAGAAATGGAGCTGATTGTTCCAGGAAACTATGTCGTTACAATAAAGGTCAAGAGAAACGTGGTCATTTTCACCGAGAAAATTGAAGTAAAAAATTCTTCCAAATTTATTAAGCGGGAGGTGGTAAATTTCTATAATTTCTAAATTAACAGATGACCCCCCCTCCCCTCTCCACCCGTTTATTTGATACTGCAAAGTAGTGGATGTATAGGCCATTTATATTTTCTACATGCCCTAATGTCATTGGTAATATATCTTTAGAGTACAGAATTTCCTGGTGAAGTACGTGATCTTATTAAGAAAGTTCATACAGTCTTACAAGCTACAGCACAAATGAAGGTATGTATGTTTGAACGAGCTTGTATTAAGTCTTAGAAAAGCGTTTTAGGTATTTCAAACTTTTGTATGTACATCATTTGTACAACATCTTGTTAACATAGCATGTGAAACAAAGTTAATCTTCAAGTTAGACCACTCTACTTTATTAAACTGCATAAGAACTACTCCAATACCGTAAAATCCTGAATATAATCCCAGGTCCAAATAGCTGATAAAGACAATTTTTGGGGGGCATATATTCTGGGAGTTGTGGGGGTGATTTCCATTCTAGAAGTGAAGACAGGTATTGAAAGATATGTTTATGTGGTACGAGTAGTAGTAGAAATCTCATATACTTGCAAAATTTTTGGTGAAAAGCATAGAAAACGTTGGTTCAAAAAGGTGTTTAACAAGTAAAATGCATAGAGAAATTTAATATATGACTTTAATACACCATCTGCTGAAATACAATGCCCTTTTCCCATACATTATGCTCTTGCTTTATTACATCATACTGAATACAAGCCCATGGGCCTAAATTTGTGGGAGCTTATATTCTGGAGGATTATAGATTATGAGGGTCTATATTCAGGGGTGAGGGGGCAATATTCGGGATTCTACAGTATACAACCTCCAATCTGCAATCGTTCTGATTATGTATTTTTATTTTAGGAACATGAAGATGATCTTGAAGTTTTAGTTGATCTCCAGTATAGTTTAGCTAAATCATATTCAAGTACACCAGAATTGCGTCAAACTTGGTTAGAAAGTATGGCCATGATTCATGAAAAGAATGGTGACTTTTCAGAGGTATTCTCTTTTTTTAAGGGTCCATAAACGCTAGAAGTGCTGCAATTGGCTGTTTTCCTCTTTTTAAAGAAATGATTTAATCTTGAAGTTATTGATATTACCCTACTTTTCAGTTTATATAGTTTAGACTCTGAAGAATGAAGAATGCTTATCAGGGGAACATGAACTGGTATACTCTGTGCCCGCTCCTTTGCAATTAATTGTTTATAATCAAGTTCTTGTATGTTTAGGCAGCAATGTGTTACATACATGCAGCAGCACTTGTAGCAGAATATTTGAAAGGTTCGGGTAGTTTTCCAGGTGGATGTACATCATTTAAACCGATATCACCAAATCTATTACCAGACGAAAGTATCACCAAAGATGAAGGATCTGTGTCGGAAACACAATTCACAAACGTAAATTTAATATATAGATATTTTAATTTCTATTTTTTTAAAAAATAAACATTTGTTACCGTAAATCCTCTAATTAGTGCCCAGGCACTTATTAACTTTTCAAGAAATTAGGGTGTGCGCTTATTAGAAGGAAAAGCGCAATTATAAAATGACAGTGATCATCATTGAAATCTTCATCATCATCGATTAGTAGACATTCATTTGATGCCTTCATGTATCACTGTCTGATTTGTATTCATTTTGTATGCAAAATGGTTCCTTCCTCGGGGCATGGTTTATTCTCCTAATTTAGCATTTCCATAAGTTGTTATCGAATATTTGGCGTCGCATCAAAAACCTTAAAGATTGTCTAACTTCGTGAACTTTCTCACCGTTTACGGTAGAGCGGTGCGGTTTTCGCATTGTTTGGCATGGGAAACTGGCTTTTTCACCATTATCTACTTTGCTAATGCGGTTCCGTATAATTACGCTATTCCACACAGCACATAGGCCATAATGCTTGTTAATAAGTGTGGACACTAGAAAATTTTAGAGGGGAAGAACATATTCTGACCTGCATCAATTTGCATGAAACTTGGTACTTTTATCAATTTGGGACTGAGGAACACGTTGGAAGAGTTGAAAATTTGGTATAAGCAGTGCTTCGTGGTTAAATTTTGATTTTAAAAATTAGTAGCGCCGTATAGTCACAACAAATTTTTTTCAACTTTGGTTTCTGATAGTTTCAAATATCTCAAGAACCGTAAAATGGTTCAAACCTGAATGACCCCTCATTTTTTTGTCTTGGAAAGCACTTTCTGATAAAAATTTTTTTTTAAAATTTGAACTATTTGAAACATTTGTCTGAAATTGCTACCTAAGGGAGTGAGAAAAAATATTTGGAATTCAGAAATATTCTGAATAAAACATGAATAAATTTGAAACTGATCGATTCATGAAAGTAAGACATTATAAAATGTCTCAAAAAATGTTTAGGAAAATTTATCGTCTTAAGGTACAAAAAAAACGTGGTGTATATTTTAAACACTATCCTCGCTTCTGACACAGAAATTGAATTATGAGATTAAGATTTTCATGAAATGGCTGATTATATAATTTTTATTTTATATTTATATAGAAACATTTACTTGATCTATTGGAGATCTGTAGTGATCGTTTAAAAGTTGCAGAAAGATATGAAGTAATGGGTGAAATATATAAACTGGCTATTCCTTTATATGAACAAGATAGAAATTACCAAGTAAGTCTTGCACTAACCATTTATATCCATAAAGTAGATTGTAAAATCATATCCAAGTAAAACAGTGGTGTAGAGGTTACATTTACCTTGAGAAACTGATAATGATGTACTAAAAATTAATTTGTTCTCTACTTTAGTGTTTAGCATTAGCATATGGTATATTGAAAGAATCCTATGAAAAGATAGTTCAAGTTATGGTTACTGGAAAGAGAGTACTTGGAAGATATTATAGAGTTGCTTTCTACGGGAGGGTATGTTCTATTCCTCATTTGATATTCTCACAAACAGTAGTATAATTTAAGGTGACTACAAGGGATATATGAAAGCTAAAATATTGATCTTTTTGGTGCTGTGGTTGCTATCTGTAGAATATTTCCAGGAGAGAAAATAATAAAAAACATGTTTGAAAATACCCCATTTATTTTAAAATTAGGTCAAGCGCCAATTGTTTTTCCTAACAAAAAACGAGGAAATTTTCCAGTATGGGTCTCCTCTAACCGACAAAGTTGTTTTGATGTCAGTAGCTCTCTTTGTTTTGATGCTGACGCAATTTTATGTGGCTAAATATTGTCAAATGTTGATAAAAATTGTTCTGAGATATAGACATTTATACTCTGCCTCTTTTTCTACTTGAAACAATAGACATATATGGTTGGTCGTGTCTATTTAACTCATACGATAATAAGCAAAACAGGTGTTTCATTAAAAATAGTAACCAGAAAAAATAAACATCTATATCTTACGAAATATATGCAAAGGTATATGCTTCTAAACGATTTTGCATTTGATTAGTTTCTTCGGTACGAAGAAACCAATCAAATGCAAGCACGTTTAGGTTGAAACTCGTTTAGGGATCCATGTAAAGTCTGTCATACTCTTTATCGTAAGGTTATTTTTAATCAAATTTGTTTTTAGTCTTTCAAATCAGATGATGGTAAAGAATTTATATACAAAGAACCAAAATTGACATCATTACCCGAAATATCAATGAGATTAAATGAAAAATATAATGCCAAATATGGCAATGTAAAACTTATACAGGATTCATCAAAGGTGAGACTCTCCGCAAACGCAATTCAAAGTATGCTCCTTACATATACAATCCAAATCATACTCTCCGCACACACAAATTAAACATTACTCTCTGTGTTCAAAACTGTTATTAAATTACACGGTTATTAAATTGTACCAGTTTTGCATACTGCTATGTAACTTTCCATATATTAAATATTCAGGTTAAACCCGAAGAATTGAATCCTGCTGTCAACTATGTACAGGTATTTATGTTTTCGAACAATTAGGTCTTAATGTTGCTGTTAACTAAAAGTTGATACTAACCTGCATACAAATATGCTCTGCAGGTTAGTATGAACTTTTGGTTAACCAATACTTTTGATGATAGCTCATTTGGTGGCGATGTTGTGTTGTATAAACTTCTAAATTTAACGATAACTCGTTTGGTGGTGGTGTTATGTTGAGTATGCTTCCACAGTTAATAAACCTCTAAATTTAATGTTAACAGAATTGTGTATTCAGAAATATTTGGACAAACATAAAATAGTAACTTTAGGAGAGATGCACCATAAAATAGAAACTTTAAGTCACTGCGCCATAATATACGAACTCCAGGAACTGCATCATAAAATAGAAACTTTAGGAGCTGTACCATTAAATACCAACTCCAGGAGCTACATCGTAAAATAGAAACTTTAGTCACTGCATCATAAAATACCAACTTTAGGAGCTACACCATAAAATACCAACTTCAGGAGCTGCATCATAAAATAGAAACGTTTGGAGCTATTTCTCAATTACTACAGAGGGGAGTACTGGGTTAATGATCTCGTAATATATTATTATTTTCTTCGAAAATCACTCCAATTTATTTATCATTTTACCAAGAAAGTACCTCTTAAGGAGACAGTTATTTTCGAAGATTAAGTTTTGCAATTTTTTGGCAAATTCGCAAAAATAAGTTATGTAAATCATTTGGCCCATTTATGTCATCATGTCAATTTCTCCGATTTCCCCGATATTCCAAATTTCGGGGTTTTGTACGGTTCTTCAGGGATAATTGACCCTCTTTCCAATTTGATTTCATAAAACTCACGAAGTATGTTAAGAAGGCAACGGTTAGTCAGAAAACAGAACCGAAAAATTTTATATTTCAAAATTCATTAAAAATAAGAAATTATTTTGAGAAAAACGAAAATGTGAAGAACTTTAGTGTCAATAATACAATGAACTTCAAATTTGGACCATAGACTCGTTTCATGATTTCTAAAAAATTCCTATTTCCTCGATTTTTCAGATTTCAGAAAAAATCGGATTTTGTTTTTGGATTTTCGGGGAGATTTCGCTTGGTTTCACGTAAAAACTATTTTAAAAACTGGAAGGTATGTTAAAATACAAGACGTTAGCTTTCAGAAACTCAAAACAGAACTGGTTCAATTTGATTTTGAATGTTAATACCTGTTTTTTGAAAAATAGTCTGATTAGAAAAAAAGTATGATGACGTCATCATAAAGGTGCTGACATAACCAAGAAAATAATTATTATAATTATTCCTTTGATGATGGTCCATAAATGTACCGAGATTCACGAAGTTTTAATGAGCCGTTTTGAGCTTCAGTAAACTGGAGTATGTTTAATTACAACATTTAACAAATACCATCCTATCTCCCGGTATGAAAGGTGACCAACACTGGACGTAGTTAATACATTGCTTGTTTCAAGATTTCAAGTCAAAAATAAAATGACGTTCAATGGAGTTGCCTTATCTAATAAGCTCTTTGCTTTGGAACTATAGGAAATTGAAATGAATAATAGCTGTTGAAAGTCTTGTTATATTGTTTTCATATTATTTCAGGTGACGTTTGTACAACCGTACTTTGATGAGGAAGAGTATGAAAAGAGGTTAACTGAGTTTGAAAGAGAACATAACATCAGACGATTTGTATTTGAAACACCTTTCACACTATCAGGGAAAGCACACGGTGCATTGTCTGAACAGCATAAAAGAAAGACTATACTTACAAGTAAATGATTTGTTTTTCTTAATCCCATCTGTTACTTCATCTCTCGATAATTTTAAATAATAACAATTTTGTTTGTTTTTTGTCCTTCAATTTGTAAAAACATGGCAATAATAAGTCTACAATATTAATTAGTAACTGTTCGCAAACCCAGTGGGCAAAAACTTGTTTAAAGTCCGCAGTAAAGACACTAGAACAGCGTCCTTGACGTTGTTATAGCGTCTTTACTGTGGACTTTCAACAAGTCTGCCCACTAGAGAAGGTTGTTAGTAACTGTTCGCAAAAGGATTGGCTGAAATATATATTTTGGCTGAACATTTTTAAGATTCCGTAGTATGGTCTGAATATATTTCGAACATGTTTTATTTTCAAACTTGAGATATAAGATTAATTCTCACATTAGTAGTCTAAAGCCGAATCTCCAATTTTTTGAGTATGTTCAGTGTGTGTCACTTCATTTGACATGGATTTTGGAAATTTGACCAAAAACGTTGATTGTGTGCCTTTAACGTTGACAAACTAAACACAACGCTTGTACCATCAACTCAATTGCTCAATAAAAAAAAATCCTTTGAAGGTATTTCACGAGACAAGAAAATTCTAAACATTAGAATTTTCTTGCGTGTGAAATACTTTTTAGTGTTCTATGAAGTTTTTAGAGGTCTTTAAAAGTATTTAAATACGCACAATACACTTAAAAGAAATGTTTAATAGTGTTTCACCGTGTAATGTGACCTTTAGTAAATGAAATAAAGTGTAGCAAATGCATAAGTTTCAAATTTTTATCGTTAAAAATTATGTGGTTGATCTTAAAAAGTTACTTGCTTACTTGTTTTTATTTCAGCATCTCATTGTTTTCCGTATGTGAAGAAAAGGATATTAGTTGTGCAGCAAGAACAATATGAACTTTCGCCTATTGAGGTATATTTTCGATACATTTCTACCACGTGGAAAATCTCATCACACCAAGTCTGAATAACTCCCGGGCATCATCTGTGGAGGTGTGTTTTTTGAGTAAAGTGTTCAGCTTAAAAGCTGAAAACTATACTCAAAAAACACTCCTCCACAGGTTTTGTCCGGCAGTTATATTCAGACTTGCTACCACACCGAAATTCATGAACATACATAGCCCTCCCTCCCCTCTCCCCTCTATTTCTATAAGACTCTAGGAGGACATACGATGTTGGATCAACTTTGACGTTGTTTTAATCAACTATGTTGATCCGACGTCTCGCGCAATTGAGGTAAAAGTTGATTTCCTCGAGGCGAGAGCCAAAAGAAGACATTCCATTGGTAGAAATTGACGTCACACCAATTTTGCCGCGAATGTTTCGTCTCGTAGAAGTCAATCTTAAAAACACAATACATATTTTACCAGAAAACTATGTGTTATGCGATATATAAAACGTATTCGAGATATTACTCCATTTAGCTTTAGGGATGATGTCTTCATAGGTCAACAATCTCACCATTGATTGGTTTCTTAGTACCATAATTATGTCTTTTCGTCAATACACTTATACTCAATGCGAAAGATGTAGCTACGCTAAAAATTCTCTTTATTGCTTTATTGAGTTAAGAGTGGGTATTAGCCTAAGCTTTATATTAATATAAATTGAAAATAATAAGTTACTGCATAGAAACATTCTTCACAAAGGTTGCTATTGATGAAATGCAAAATAAAGTAAAAGAACTGAACCACGCCATATCACTGGATCCACCTGATATGAAAAAGTTACAGTTAAAACTTGCTGGTAGTGTCAGTGTGCAGGTATAGACCACTTATTCTCTTTATTACTTTTATTTCATTACAGTTATTCATAGTAATGTTCTTCACATATTGAATTTTGTGTTTTTCCTTTTCTAGTACTCACAGCTGCCGAATAACCGTCCTCCCGTCTGTTAATTTGAAGAATTGTTTCAAACCCTCGGAGCTTATTAATTTTTGAAAGTCTTTTTTTAAATAACTGTCTGGTGATGAAACACCCTAAGAACTGTCTAAAAACGCCCCATTTATTAAAATTCCTAAACAAATACACCCCCACCCGGTTATTTAAAAAAATCCCACCTTGTTTAAAATAACCTCCCTCCGTTTATTATGAGAGTATGTAGGTGGTAGCATAGTTTCGAATTATGACTACCTTAAGTCAATTCGGTGTTATTACTTCAGTATTACTGATAGATATTTTACTTTTAGGTTAACGCTGGTCCTCTAGCATATGCAGAAACATTCCTTGATGTTCCCGTGGTGAAAAATTACATGGCAAAACACATAGAAGCATTGCAAGTAGTATATAGGTAATATTTTACTTGTTTTTGTATATAACAATGATAACAATAAACACATATCCTTTGTTTAAAAATGTTAGCAATGAACACCTCTTTTGTTTAACCCCACCCAGGGACTTACTCAGAAAATTTTGCCCTCATATGGTTTTTTGTTAATAACTAGTTCCACCCTAGCCAGCTTCTTGAAACTTTACAGGACTGAATTCTAACCTATTTTATATCTGCGAGCCAAATTTATGAACGATTGCTCAATTGGTTGTTCCAAAATTAGTCATAACCATAAACACTACCTCACAAATTCTTAGTTTTTCCCACCTAAAAATCTGAAAAGACCAAAAATATAATATTTTCTGTTTACAGCTTGAAATTTAGAATGCTGATTTTTAATGACGAGTAAAATCTTTCTGGCAAATATTTTGGAGTGACACGCCCTCTTTCACCGATTTTATCATTTTTTCCCAAGTTTTTCAAAATCTCAATTTTCTAGCCGATTTTATAGATCGGATATTATTCTTTGAAACTCAAAATAAAGCAATAGAAAGTTAAAAGCACTTCCCATTGTTTATTTACTCTTGAATAGAACTCGCTCTCTTTTTTTTGAAAAATAAACAAAATTAAAATTTGTAATGACGCTATATAGCAAAAAATGCAGACGTTAGCAAAAATTAATATCATGAAAATATATTTTGCTGGGCTATAATCGTGCTAAGTTTCATTGCTCCAATATAAGTTGATAGGGGTTATTTGCATCCCCCACACCGGTATATATAGAGTTAACACAGGGCTCGAAATAACAGCCGGCCATCACTGCAGAGGAGATATTTCTCAGAATCTCTCCTCCACAGTGATGACCGGCTGTTATTTCGAGCCCTGTAACAATGATAACAATGAACACATCTCATTTGTTTAATAACGTTTTTGAATGTCTAGGAGTTTTGTGACGTCGTGTGGTCAAGCAATCGAGTTAAACTCGGTTCTTATCAAGCCAGATCAAAGAGCGTATCATGATGATTTAAAAGAGCGTTATGCTGACCTCAAACAAAAAGTTGCATCTTATCTTGGAGAGGTATTCATCAGTTTACTTTTTTAGTTCGATCAACCAACTTCGTTATTTTCTTTAAATATTAAATGCTCTGTTCATTCTAATGGTGGTTTTTCAACCTCGTTCCCAGGGCTTCTTGCAAGAAGCCCTGGGAACGAGGTTGGGTGGTTTTTTTCTGACGACAAAAATCAACATTTTATCTAAAAACTTATTCGTATAGGTTACTTGGATTTTGAAACTTTTCTTTTTAGGATGGTACATTTGAATTCCAAATGGTTGGTTCTCCTACGCATTCGGACGCTTGATATATTATCACATTTATAATCACCCTCGTCCCCTGGCCTAAGGTCTTCTTGTCATCATATACTTATAAGAGAAGGCATCAAAAGTAACTTTCCGCAGCAGGGACCACAAAAATTAAACTATGGATAAGCAATATGTAAGGCATGGTAAGGTCAATCGTACTTCTTGAGAGAATATCTGAGTCCCGTACGTGACCAGTTATTTTGATGCCTTCCCTAAATCACAAGATACACCAGAGATGACACTGATTTCAACCGATGTAAATAATATCAGCTTATTTGTAGCCTGATCTACAGACGAAGGTCGATTCTCTCTTTTAGTCTGTTTACTTCTGCAGTTAATGTAATACATTGACATCAGAATTCATTAACACGAAATGCGTTAATGTATGATAATTTATGCATTGTTGATTTATTTATTTAAAGTATCCTTGATTCGACTCTTCATTGCGGCATAATAATTAATAATGGTACCAAAGCTACTATGAAAAAGAAATAATTATTTTTCTTTTGCATAAATTACTATCTATTAACGCATTTCGTGTTAATGAATTTTGACGTCAATGTATTACATTATAACTGCAGATGAAAACAGACGAAGTGAGATCTGGAAGAATCGAACATGGTCTGTGGAAGAGGCTACTTATTGGTATATGTAAATGCCATATAGAGAGGGAGGTTGGTTTCTTTTTTAAATATATTTATGGGCAATATGATGTTCCTGGTAGAACTAAAATATTACTGATGTGAATCAAACTCGTTCCCAACGTTGTTTTTCCAGTACACATTTCATGAGGGAAAAGCATTGGGAACAAGGTTGGAAATAAATAATTATAAATTAATAGATAATGGTATGTTTACAGTTTTACTTCCTAGTATAAATATATTTTTGACACTTATAGAACATTTTAAATATTTTTTCAAAGCTGACCGTAAATAATATTTGTGAAATGTTGTCACCCCTGCCGGCCAAGGCTATGGTTGTTCAGTTGTGCCAAAATTCAAGGTTATTCACAAGCTTTTTACGTTCAACGTCAAGCATTTCCATTCAACTTCAAGCTTATTACATTTCACGCAAAAAGCTTGAAATTGAATGTAAAAAGCTTAAAGCTGAATAACATTGAATTTTGCAAATGAACATACAGAATGTCTAATCAACGTCGAAAAGACGTCATTTTTACGTTTACTTCAAAACTTTTCGACGTTGATCAAACTTGACACGTCGACTGTTAGTTTTAAAGAAACAAGTCTCTGCAAGAAAAGTGTAGCGACAATGTACTTGCAATTGATTGCATACAGTAGGATCTCTTCAAGCATTTCTTATCTCCAACTTGTATTTAATCTTTATACCACCGGATAACTTGAACATCCCCCCCTCTATTTCAACCGGGGGCAACGCCTGAACTACTGAAGGGATAGTGCTGAAATTTTGTGACTTTTTGTAACTATTAGACACAAATTGTAAAAAATTCAGCTTCATTACGTAAACGGATAACAAAATATGGTCATAACCTGAAACCATTATTTTGGTAATAATTTGTTAAAACCCCGGAAACTATGTTAAATAATAACACAATACAGAGCTTGAAATAACTGCCGGTCATCATTGTGGAGGAGAGATTTTTTCAGAATATTTTAAGCCAAATTGGCTGAAATTATTCTGAAAAATCTCTCCTCCACAGAGATAACCGACAGTTATTTCAAGCCCTGCAATAGCTGTTAGCCCGCCAAGTTTCATCGTTACGTTGTCTCTTCGATCTTCACTTTGGTTTACTCGAACAGATTTGCGTAACCTGTGGAAATTCGAGTTACCGGTAACTCGAACATTCGTTATTTCTTAGTCTCGTGGTGGTCAGTTATATATATATATATATAACTGTATACCCCTCGACCTTAGTAGTACTTTCCTCCTAACCTATAAATATCATCCCTGTCATAAAGCGAAAGGAGATCTGTGAAACGAAACCAGGATATAGTAATGTTTGTTTGTTTTGATTAGTGTAATGTGTTAGGATTATCATCGATTTTAGATAATTACAAATTCGATTTATTTTTTTACCATTTTATTGTATGAATAAAATTGAATGCCTTAATGGTATTGTACTCGTTTTTTAAATGATCGCCGGTCAACGATTAATTAAACTTGTATAGCGGTCTGTCTATACAAGTTTACGTTGTTAACACTTTAATAGATCGTTGACGACCGGTGATCATTTAAAATTTCCCCCGCTTAGTTATCTTGTGCATAGTTGCTACTCTAACAAGTTAGAACAGTCATATGTCCAACAAAAAGCATCTAGCCGTTTCGGTGACAAACCTTATTGCCCAGGTTTATCTCTTCTGTTAAAATTTTATGATAAAGATGGAAAGATTATCTCCCAAAAGAATTCGGAAAATTGGTATCACAAAAGGAAAGTATAGCCGCCCGGTTTACATTGCCCGATAAATAAGATTCGGTTTACATGGACTGCTAGTCTAACATATAGTTTGATAGGAACAATATTTATAGCGTTTGAATTTTTGCGCAAAACGGCAAAATCCGGAGGCTATGTGGCAATTACCGTGGAACAACCATACTCGTACCCAGCGCTGCTAGTCTCTATTAATACGGAAAGTCGACATATACTTTCGCCCACATGAATGTCCGATTTACCAAAAAGAGGCAAATAGTCCCGGAAACGAGGTTGGTGGAATATACGGCAGTTACGCTAAAACCATGCTAAAGTGCAACTTGATTGATTGCACAATTCTTTATTTTTCTAAAAAAAAACTACTTACTAACGGCGGAATTACGGCTACGGGAATGATTTTCTTCGCTCTGTTATTATTATTTATTAGTTTTACCGTGGTATTGACTCTCACCATCGCGTTTTCCTCCTCTTTGTTTTCAACAAACAACTTACACCCGAGAGAAAAATGAAAGAGACGACAAGAAGCGCTGGGAACGAGTTTGTATTTCATGTTGGATGAGATACTTAAAAGGTCTAGTTTACAAGAAACTAATTAAATCCAACGACAGATACATAAAAATTTATACCAAATCCATCTTTCAAGTAGACTATTAGTCGTCTCTCACAGGCATTAGGAAATCGTTTGACTTATAATGAGTGCGGAGTAAACCGATGTAAATAAAATAACTATATACGCCACAAACTTTTTCACTGTAAGAATTAATGGCTTCCTGAAATTCCCGGTCTCGGACACTATGGGCGCCATCATTCCAATAAAAAAATTATAAACCAGGAATCAGACGACATCAGAAATTACGGCAAGGACTCAACAACCTCATTCCTAGGGCTTGTTGCCTTTTCGAATACGCTTCCGTATATTTCGAAAAGGCAAGAAGCCCTGGGACCGACGTTGAGAACTCAAATTCTTTTTTTTCTCGTTTTTTTTTTTAGCTACGAGCCTAGGAAGGTTGTTGTATAAATTTTAAACCCGGGAGCTTACTCACGGTGCCGCGGTTACGGCGGAAATGCGGCCACTCCGCTGTGGTTTTTAGCAAACAACTTCTCTATTCTAGTTTGGCTGAGGAGGTTGCCGCTGTAAATAAGGTCTGGTTTACATTATAAGTGAACTAACCTGCAAGCAAAACTAAAGAAACTTACTTAAAGTCTCCGTTTATTTGATGAGTAGAGATATGAATTGCGACTAAGAAGAAAGTAGAAGAGGAAGAAAGTGCGCCATCTTTGTACTTCCTTGTTTATACGTATTCTATATACTTAATAAGCGAATATCCCACAACAAATAAACAGAGAGAACCGGTGAACAAAGAAATTGTCACCGCAACGAAGAGGTATGAATAACAAATACGTAAGGAGAAGAACTTCTAATTTATGCAAAGCAGCTTATACTTTAAGCAGGTCTTGCTAATTATTTCATTTTCCTCACCAATTAAAATCGGTTACTTTATCACGTGGTACTTCGAACGTCGTGGTTCATTTTTAGAAGCTGCCCTTCGCGAGAAACGTTCAGTGTTTATCTGTCTAGAGGAGTGAAATCATGTGTGTCGGTTTCTCTTCCTCGGTTTTAGTAAATTTTTGTTCAGTACCTATCAAATTGACAGAAAACAAAATTTGCCATGGTCTTGCTAGTTTTTGTGGTAGATACCAGCGCGTCTATGAACCAAAAAACGTGTCTGGGGACTAGCTACCTCGACCTGGCGAAGGGAGCAGTGGAATCTTTCCTGAAAGTAAGGACCCTATTATCCGAAGGTTCAAAATGGCGGCTTAGCTCTTTCATAGTACAGTCTCTTTAGTTTGACTTAATTCATCTTTCATGGGAACGTACATCTCATCTGATACTACCTTTCTTTCTCTTTGATAGATACGGGCCCGAGACACAAACGCCAGTCGTGGAGACCGCTACATGTTGGTGACGTATGCCGACCCTAATAGATCTGCGGTGAAGGTGAGGATGAAATAATTTTTTGACCTTTTCATATATGTGCTGCGTATAAACATAGATGGCTATGCTCGTTATTATTCGTGAGTGAAATGCATTGCTCTGCGTGAAGTGCGTACGCACTGCCGATCACTACCGTGCGCGCACCACCCGCTATTCCCTTGTCACCCTCCCCCTTTCCTTCGTTTTCTGACTTGGGACTGAACAAGCATCTTTAAGTCTTTCTCTAAGATTGCCTTTCGAACTTATTGTTTAAAATTGTGAGATGCATATTAAACAAAATGGTAGTCTAGAAATTTGTAGGCAAACAGTCCCAGGTATACAGTCCCCCCATTATTGACACCCCGCCACCCTCTGACCTTCATACTTCATAGCCGCTTCATTTTTTACATATTGCTAATGTTTATCTCACCAAACAAAATGGGCTATTGCTATCACTTTTTGGTGACAGTGACTCGCTTTTCTTTTTAAATCGTTTCCGAAGTGCTACCATTTTGAAATTTAGTACCAGCGTTTTAGGCGATTTTAAGAAGAAATTGTTAAAAAATTTCCAATTTTGTTTAAATCAGGACCGATTGGCAAAATGGGTCCGGCGTGGTAACATTTTGAAATTTGGTATTGGCATTCTAGGCATTTATCTATATACCTATACTATGACACTGCCGGTAAATATTTTTTGATTTCGTGATTTAAAGAAACGAACACGGAAGAAAAAAATACTGAGAAAAAAATCTGCCATGAATTCCCATTCTTTAATTCCGCATTTTTAAAAATTTTCAAACGATTATCGCTTCTTAAATTCCTTTTTTTTTCTATTATATATATATTATTTTAATTTTTTTTCACCTTCATATTAAAAGTGGATAAAAATCAAAATGTGTCTGCAAAAACAAGAAATAGTGCTCATTTGCATTCTTAATTCCGCAAAATTAAAATCAAATTATTTGCATTCAATTCGCATTCTTCAATTCCACATTTTTTTGTTCTGCAAATGCTTTCTTCCCATAAGGCAGGACTGAGTATCAGTAAAAAATTTAAGACTACGTAAGTATGTTGCATAAGAATTATTACCCGTGCAATGTTGGACAAAGTGAAATTTTAACCTACAATCCTGGCCAAATATACTGTGGACAAAGTGAATTATTTGCAAAAATTCGAAATTTCAACATAAAAAAAAAGGTTAAAAGTTTGACATGCTGTGGTCGTATTCACGTTTTAGTCTTGCTTGTGGCGTGTATTACTTTTCGAAATTTGAAAACAGACTCTATATTAATGTCTAAGATTGTCTAAAAAAAGTAGTTTTTGCCGAATTCTGGTCAAAATACACATTTAGTACCGTTGAATTTCACATTTATTGCGAGAAAAATCTGTTTCCCTGAGCTTCTGACCCCCTGAAATGTCTTCATTTTGTTTATAGGTCTAAATTTTCACTTTTTGTAAATGCTAAATTCTCAAAATTATGAAAATCACTTTTTTCTGGAAAAATTATAAAAAAATCCAGATTTTTCTTTCCAAAATTGTAAAACGGCCCGAAATCAGCAAAAAAATCATTAAAAAAAGTTCACACAGCCCCCGGTTTTCCGGAAATCGGACATTTTTCGGAGATTCAGACAATCCTGGCCAAATATACTGTGGACAAAGTAAAATATTTTAAAAATTCGAAATTTCAACATGGAAAAAAAGTATATAATTTTGATTAGCAAGACGAATGGCGCGAAAATCCGAATTTGTCCCAAAAACCTGGGTACTAGGCTGCTAGAAGCAACAAAAATAAGTCAAGTTTGCAAAAAGTCCTAAGATTCTAAGTTCCTAAGTCTTAAGTCCACACGATAGATCTTGCTGTGCTCGTATTCCGCGTTTTAGTATTGCTTGTGTCGTGTATTACTTGTCGAAATTTGAAAACAGTCTCTATATTAAAGTCACATAATCACCCTATTTTGGTCAAAATTCCAAATAAATAAAAGCTCGTAATGTCAGTAACACATTCTGAAAATTTCATTCTTTAAATACAACTATTAGTGGAGATACAAGTGATCAAAGTTTTGTATTTTTTATGGTAACTGTAGCAGCCATATTGTTTGCCCAAACTTCATCACTTTTCTGCATGATTGCATGAAGTTGTAGCTTATTTGACACACTTCCTGTTATTTATAAATGCTAAAATTTTCAGGGTGTGATCAGCAATTGCCAATAGTGAACTTGATTTAGATTTTAGAATTTTGATAAAATAGAGTGATTATGCGACTTTAATGTCTAAGATTGTAGAGAAAAAATCTATATAATTTTGATTAGCATGAAGAATGGCATGAAAATCCGAATTTGTTCCAAAAACCTGGGTACTAGGCTGGTGGGAACAACAGAATCCGTCGAGTTTGCAAAAAGTAAGGGACTTCTCAGGGTCGTTTTCCACATTTTTGTTTTACTTGTAGTGTGTACCCAGGATCCCCCAGGATTTAATGGAGGGTGGGGTATGGGGTAAATTTTAAATTTAAATTTCGATTAGCTAAAGTTTTAGGTAGGGGAATTTGTTCGAAAAGCATGGGTACTAGGCTATTGGGAACAAGTTTGCAAAAAGTCCTAAGATTCTAAGTCTACTCGATAAATCTCTAGGGACTTCTTGTGGTTGTTTTTCTCATTTTTGTTTTACTTGTGGTGTGTATTGATTGTTTGTTGAAATTTGTAAAATGTCCAGTATTTAATATCGGATTGTGTACATTTTGTAAAAAAGGTAAAGTTTCACCCTGCCAATATTTCACCCCAGTCTTAAAAAGACATTTAAAAATTCACACCGGGGTGTGTGAAAATATCATATTTTAATGTGTGTATATATATATACAGAAAAAATAGTTTCACCCTATGGTGAAAATTATTCAAAACGTATTCTCGTTTAGTCGATATATGCCTATCACAGTTTATAGTTCATTCAGCAAATTGGATAACCCTTGAGTTTTGACCCTAGTACCAAACACATATTACCATGGGTTAATTTCCGCGCAGTTGGTTTAATTTCTGCGGTTGGTTTATTTTCAAATATTCTGAGGGTTAATTTTCGCGATTGTGACATGAAATTAGAGGAAAGAAAATTGCTTTCTTTTTTTATACAACATTTTTATCTTTTCACAAAATTCTTTTACAATTTAAAATTGTCAAATGCAAAACGCTGCGGAAAATTTGATCCGTAGAACAAAGAAAAAAACTAAAAACTGATCAAGCTAAGTTCAATGATATTTGAGTTTGTATACTGACTTATATATATTTTATGCACTGATGATGGAATAACTCAAAATCTTCTGCTCATTTTAACTTTTGTTATTATTTCCGTGTCCTGTATTACAGTAAATCCTCTAATAAGCCCCCGGGGTGCTTATTCAATTTTTAGGATTTTAGGGGGGAGGAGGTCGCTTATTTGAAAAGGCACTTAAAGAGCATGGTCAAACAAGCGGAAAGGATTTTATTTTATTTTGACATCTGCCAACTATATATAAACCTTGCTATAAACAGGAACTTCTAATAAGCTTTTCCCCTTCCCCCCTCTTAAAAAGAGGGAGGGCGCTTATTGGAGTATTTACCGTATACACATGGCAAAAAAAATTAAAGCAATATAATCATTCTAATTAGTGTATATTTATTTTATTGAACTATTCAATTCCTAGCATCACAATTAATCTGTAATGCCAAAAAAGGAAAAATATTTTTCGTCTCTTTAGGAAAAGTGACGACTTTTAAGGAAAAGTGATGAAATATGACTGACAAAATTTAAAATACAAAAATAAATTTGAAAAAATATTATGACGGCACGGAATTAAGATCAAGAGTTTATTGAACCACAAAGAATGAGGTATATACGGTATTAAATAGTGAGCAAAAATCAAATACAATGCAAAGGAAAATTATATCATACTTTTCACTAAAATAAGGCCTAAGTTTAGAATACTTTGACAGAATTTCAGACTAGATATATAAAACAACAGGTTGCTATGCCTCCTCAAAACTCTTCAAATCATCTCTAATCTCTATAAACTCCTCCAAAAATATGGATTTTTGAAAAGAGCTCAATTCTCCTTAAATTCTTCTGATTTATCAAGAAATATTTATTACAGTACTGACCAATTCTCTTCAAATCTCCTTATACAATATTTATTAGTAAACTTTTCCGAAATCTCAAAAAATGGACAATATTCTCTGCAAAAATCCTTGATTTTCCATATTTTTTATCTTTAAATAAGTGTGGCAACCCTTATGTGCCAAAGGGCTTCCCAAAAGATTTGCAATTTCGTCCACTCAGCTCAAGTTGAGTTTTCGGTCCAATGGACCAAGAAGGCGTGGTACCGTCCTGAAATTTGGTTATGGCATTCTAGGCAATATCACAAGACTGCTGGCCAAATTATTTTTGATTTCATCAATTTGGGATTTTGAGTATCGGCAAAAAAGGGATTTTTTCAAAAGTGGAGATTTGATAATTTAACAGCATTAAAAGCATGTGTGGTTAAAGAATATCCTATACTATACATTTAATCTGACCGTAGCCTGTACAGTGTAACATATCAAGTCTTTAAAAGCACAACTATAATACTATAACATAGGCGTATTCTCAATTTTTTTATTTGATATGTACATAATTCTATGATGTATAATGTGTATATGCAATTCATATCCACTGTGGAGGAGTGGTTTTTGAGCATTGTGTAAAACACTGTATAGTGTGATTATGCAAATCATATTAATGAGCTTAGGTTTAACTTTCACCTGGTTTTGATGGGCTACTTTCAGAACCGTACCTTTGATTTTATTTATCAGATTGTTGTAAAGATTTTTTACCATTATTACATGAATAGGTTGGATACAGTTTTCTATCTGTTCTGTTACTGGATTTTATCCACATACCATTCCTAAATTTTTAATGTCTTAGCAAAATCATTAACCCTATTTCAACCGAGATTCTGTCTCCTGTCCGGTTTTTATTTATAACGTCTGAACCACTAAAGCACTAGTATTGAAAGTCTCTGACTTTTTACAACTCTCTATAAGACACAAATTTAGAAAATTGCAGCTTGATTACGTCAGCGGATCAAAAAATATAAGTCATATCCTGAGGCCACCTTTTTATACATAGAAAAATCCCATATAAATCGATGATTCATTATTTTGCAATAACTTGTGTTTGAATGACACTTATAACATGAAATTTATTCAAGTTGCATAACATCTCAAAAGAGAGATTTCTGAAAGTTTTGGTCACATGGCTAACCCATTTTCTTAAATTTTCTTAAATTTTCCGATTATTAGGCAATAATTTCGGTATTTTGCAACGTTTTCGTTAAAACCCCAGAAACTATGAAAGAGCAACACGAGAGCTGTCTAAAACCGAAATCAGTAAGGGAAAATGTTATCTAGAACTCTTTTAATTGTAATTCTAATAACATACACATTAGTCGTTCAAAAGTTATGGATGGGGCGGTAGGATGTTTTAGCTATGTGCAGTGTCACTCCCATCATTGCTTTGTTAATTTCTTTTCTTTAGTTTTACTACTTCTAAGAAGATATTACATATACATGTGTCTTATACTGAGATCACTATTTTGCAAGGAAAAATAGAAAAATACTGGGCAAATCTTTATCCCTTTTCTAAAGGGGGCCATCAAATTGGAATTCATATTAGGAGCCATCTCCAAAATTTGTTACCAAAAGCAGATATAATAGCAGCTTTCAATAATTTTGAGAAAAATTAATCTATGATGAAAAGTGTTAAGTCAATGAGCTTGCAATTGATTGGTTTCTTTGGGACGAAGAAACCAATCAATTGCAAGATCATTGATTCAGCACTCTTCCCCTGGTAACGAATTTTGGAGATGGTCCCTTAACAATGAAGCATAAATAAATATCATGATTAGTATTGATGAAAATTGCTAAATGAACTAGTTCTAGGATAAAAAGCAAAAATAGTGGTAAAAAATTGGGATCAGACTTTATCACAAATAAGGTCCATTTATTGAATATGTCATGGTTTTAACAGGACCAAAATTGAACTATTTGCAGGTTAACTTTCATTGTGTTAATCCTTTTCTAAGCCTCCTTAATGAAAAAAATGCCCGTTCAGTTATGCAATATAAATAATGACTGGAAATGATTTCTTGGTCAAATTCATTATCTGGCCCAAATTATGGATAATTATTGTCTACGATCAACATCATTTTTATCCATAAATCAGTCCATTAAATGTTACTATCTTTCACCATTATTTAGCAAGTAATTTAGTGTTACACACTATGAAAACTTTATTAGTAATATTCTTATGTGGTATGTTACAGATATGCAGCATGCTTGCACTGCTCACGAAAACTTATTAAACAACTATCTGAGATGTTTTACCTTTTTGTATAGGCTGGTTGGCGTGAAAACTTACAAGTATTTTTACGAGAACTGAAGAATCTGCAGGGGTGTACGTTATCAAATGTAAGCTCTGCTTTAAAAGAAACATTTGATCTACTAAATATGCACAGGTTGCAATCTGGTATTGATAATTATGGAATGGTAAGTCATATTCAAACTATGTGACACATAAAAAACTAGATGGTTTTCATTCATTCAATGATCAATATTTAGGTCATCTGTAGGAATATGTATTTTATGATCGAGCTATTGTTTTACATGACTGTATTTGTTCAGGGAAGAACCCTTACTATTTAGAACCATCATTAATTTTGTGAGCATCAACTTATTCAATACATTCTTGTACATATTCAAATTATGTGACACATGAAAAACTACAATCGTGTGCATATATATTTGGGAAAAAGGTAATTTGTGCAAAAATTCGGAATTTCAACTTTGACAAAAAGCCTTAAATTTGTACTAGCAAGGTGATCAGAACGAAAGTTCGAATTTGCTCCAACAGCCTGGGTACTAGGCTGCTAGAATCAAGAGAATTTGTTGAATTTGTAAAAAGACCTAAGATCCTAAGTCTTAAGTCTACTTGGATAAACCCCTGAGATAAACCTCAGGGGACTTCTCGAGGTTAATTTCCGCACTTATGTTTTACTTGTGGTTTATATTATCCTTTAAAATTCACACGTTTTATCATTATTTATGCACACGATTGTAGTAATTATGAAAAAAATATGACATCATCTTTGAATATACAAAATCCATAAATGACACATCTTTGAATGTACAAAATATTGTAGATACTTTATTGTTAGTATCTCCATAAATGATACAGCTTGATGCATAAAACTTTGCAGTAGTGTGGGTTAAAACAAATTACATCTTTTGGAGATTTTTTGTTTTTAAAAATGGTAGCTCTGTAGCTAGTTCTAGGCCACTTTATGTTTTTGCTTACATTGATATGTACGGATTAAGATTTATCGTTTAATATTCAAATTTACACGCACAAATCTTTATCATGTCCTGAAATCGTACAAATTTTGATAATTAGTTACCAAAATTATGCAATGTAAGCAAAAATACAAAGGAACCTGGAACTATCTATAGGTACAATTTGGAAAAATAATTTTTGCTTCCAGATGTCATTTGTTCTAACCTGCATAACTGCAAAGTTTCAAGCACTATAACCTTTAAACTGGAATGTCTTAAGAACCGTTAAAGATTTTTACATGAAATAAAAAACATTATTTATTCTTCAAGCTCCTCAATATGAGATCAACTTGAATTTTTACCTTTAAGGCCTTTAAAGAATATCTGTAAGTAAGCCTGACTATAGCTGGAAAATAGCTGGAAAACACTCCTCCATGGTTGATGTCCGACAGTTATATCAAGACTTGATTTTAGTTAATCAGTGTTTGAAATAAGAGC
>JAULBZ010000414.1:0-31743 GCA_032360805.1 Neoturris breviconis
TAAGCGACTTTATGACGGTCCGGTATGCATTGAAAGCGAGATTGTTTGCTCGCGCAAGGATGCGTCTAATTCATGCTTAGGTGCTAAATGTGTGATTTTTCAAACCCAGGGGTTTCTAGTTGATATTATGAAGGAAATGAGGTTTACGATCAAATTATCAAAATTTTTAAACACGCTCGAGATGTTTTGGTTTTGCAGTTGGCCTAGTCTCATCAAATTTCTGAATTCGAGGGTGATTTTTTTAAATTCAGTTCTAAATATTATTTTTGGACCAAAACTTAACTTATTTTGCCTTGACCGAAAATTTGCATCTAATTGAGAATGGTGATTTTGAATCCAGGAGTTATTTTTTAAAATTCAGGTTTGATCCTGAAACTTAAATTATTCTGTTGTTTTAGCTAAAGGTGAAGCTGACTTAGTTTTGGAGTTCCCTGGAAATATGGTAAAAGTCAACCTCGATTCCAGAGCTACCGTTCTCACCGATTTAGACGTCAAGAGAAAGGAAGCTTTTGGATTGAGAAAAATTGAAGTCTCCTTGCTCTATTGTTACCACTACTAAGGCAGGGGATGGCACCACTCTCACCTTCTCACCGTGAAGATATATATATAAATATATATTTGATCTGCAAAATATCAATTATAATTATAGTTATAAAGAAAAATCGGAAAAATCTGATCTGTATAATAATGCTTCAGACGGTGGCTCACGGACGGTGGGACGGTGGTCACAGACGGTGGTGCGGTGGACGGTAGGACGGTGGACGGTGGATTTCACTAACGCCCTCGAGTTATTCAGATGCAAATGTTTAGCAAAAAAAGAAGTTAATTTTTGGGTCCAAAATTGGCTTCAAAATCATTTTTAGGTCTAGATTGTAAAAAATCACCCCCAGATTATAAATCAGCATCTTAAAAGGCCAAGAAGCAAAGTGTCAACCAAAACAAAAGAAGCTAAGTTTTGGAGCAAAAGATTACCCAAAAATCATAATTTTTAGAACTGGATTTAAAAAAATCACATCCGGATTCGAAATCGTATTTGAATCAATTAACCTTTCCCCAGTAATCGTTTTTAATAATTTGGATAATTTGATCGTAAGCCTCATCGGTATCATTCCATTTTTAAAATTTGGTCACCATCTTAATTAATTACTGGTCTGCGTTATTTACATGCTACCCAAATAAATACCTCAATTTTGTACCCTGCATTTTTACAAGAGCCGTGACAACAAACAAGTGAAATCCATTACATTTAATTCGACAACCGGGAGAGTGCTCCTTTAATGTCGCGACCCATATTTGTCGTAAGTACTGTTATTTCTAGAAAATATTTTGTCTCAAAATTTTGTTTAGTCATATCTAGACATAGAAAAACGTTCACTTATGAAATAAAATAAAGCGATTGATTATTGGTCAAAAGAAATCGTGCGGTTCCATTAATGTTTAAAATAATTTTTTTCTACGTTTGGTGTTTTATTAGTCTATTTGCTTTATAAATATCAAATATTCGAAATAAATACTTCTAAAAAAAGATTTTTTTTTTCAATTAACATTTCCGAGTTATTTAACTCGGAAATTATATTATATGTTTGAATTACCGAGTTACGAAATATTAGTTAACTCGGGTTATGACGTCATATTTGTAACTCGGGCTACATAACTCGGGATTTCCGAACCTCGAGTCTATCAGGAACATGCTTCTGTAGACGCTTATTAATTTTCACACACCTCCACTTTCTCAAACAAGATATCTATTAGTAATTTGCAATACTTTCTTTTGGCTTTCACGATACGGAAGCTCTTTTATACATTAAGAATAGTTATGTATGTAGTCCATACAGATGAAAACAGGTGATATTGATTTAGTTATTTCAGTTAATCCTTTGGTTTCTATTCTTTTTTTACACCATAATATTAACTTATATTTTGGACATTGTGATGTCGTAAGAACAATATTTGAAGTGTGCTCCATCTCAGATGTAGAATATATTGTTAGGTCAAAACAAAACTTTATTGTCGCTCAGCTGATATAACTCGCTGATACGATGTTCCGTCTCATCCCTATTTCTGCAGTTACATCGAAAGAGTCCGATATCGGCTAGGCGATATGAAATACACATGTTTCAGGACATGTCAATGGTTGAAGAAACGAAATGAAAGTTATATCGGGTACATATAAACAGAATAATGAGTTATATCGGCTGAGCGATATATCGGTCTCCATATAAAGAGGACCTAACACTGTAAAAATTTATGAAGTAGATCTAAATAAAAACTTATCGATTATTTATTTCGCTAACTATGAAATATTGTAGGATTGTTGACGTTCTTGCACAGTTATCCTTTAATACAGCTGTGTAAATACAGTCGCATCAATTAGCTTATTCTTATAAGGTTATCACCTTTCGAAACTTGCTAAAGAGAATGGTTATAAATATATGAAATTTGTTTAAAAAGTTAAACTTTTCATACCACAATATTTCATTCAAATATGCACTGCCCGAAAATTTAACAAAAAGTTTCCAAACAAATTATACTTAATTTTTTTCATTTATGTTTTAATATCATTCTTCTCTATTGTCGCTAGATTATGTGGTTGTACAGCATCACGTAAGTCATAATTTGTACGAAAGACTTCCGGATATAGGATATCTCTGTATCTGGACTGTGTATTGCCATATATGGAAATATACAGGACCGTATCTGATAGTGTAATTTGCACACGTATTTCTACCAATGAAATGTCTTCTTTTGGCTTTTGAGCGGAATTTTTAGCCTAGTGGATATTAATCCTTAATTTTACATGTGCATATTAAGAAATCAAATGAAGCATGCGAAGGAGAGCAGTATTCGAATTAGTGTCAATCCAATAGTAAAGCAGTCTTGTAGGATAAATGAATGTTGAATTTCGTCAATAAAAAAGAAGAAGAATTATTTTCATCTTAACTCAAAATATGATTAACTGAAGAATAAGATTGAAAAGATTTGTTTACTTTAAATTTTTAGATTAGAAAGAGTATTTTAGACATATCATATATATCTGGAACACGATTAAAGAATTACGACTGAAATGAAAAACCTTGAATAAGTATATAGTACATGTTCTAAAATAGAATTCGTTTGAAGGAAATTGTTACAGAGTTGTTCAACACATAAGTAAGTAAGTATAATATTGATTAATATTTTGTCTCAATTTCTGAATGATAAATTACACTAGTTTCGGGTTGATTTTAATTAGGCGGAACATTCCGCGCGTTAACCAAAAGAAGACATTCCATTGGTATAAATTGACATCACAAGACAATTTCTACCAATGAGATATCTTCTTTTAGCTTACGTAAGCAATTTTACGCAATTTTATGCTTGAACCCTAAGGTAGATTTCCACGTTATATTCTTAAAAATTCAAATGTACTGACAATCAGCATAAAATGACCGAAGTTGAGGTCCATTTTTACGTGCCTGGGCATATGTCTCTCTACTTTTGGGATGAATAACGTTTAACGCTTGGGTGCTCTGAGAATGTTATCTATGGTTTTGTAAATAGCCTTTGTTATTTTATTTTTTTATCAGTACTTTATGTTTTTTATAAAAATGTTAGTAAGACAGTGATTACTTATAAAAGTATAAAATTTCACTTGATTTATGGTGCAATTATATGATTATTTAGCCATTCTCATGCCGGCATCTCGATTTGCGAGATTTCATTTAGGTATTTTAGACCAGATTCATTTAGTTCTTGTCATTTAGAGAGGATATGAAAAGTAACCAGTCACCATATTGAACAATTTTCCGCTCAAACCGGTATGAGTTCATTTAGGAATCTATTTAAGGCTGAAAGAACACACACCTATGTAGCTATTCTGCGCTACGTTTGGTGGCAGAAAGCTGACACTAGTTTATCTCTTTACTTTTTAATTTTTGCTATTTTTGAAAGAAAAGATCTTGAAAAGTGAGCAAGTAGAAAAGGTGTAAACAAGTTAATCTAAGTTTAACTTGTTAATAATATTTGTATATACATTTAATCAATCGTTGCATATGGCAGTGTAACGTTTTCTATTGAAAAACGATCGAAAAATCAATTACTTCAGAGTTTCAAAGACCGTTAAATTGGCCACCTTTTACTTGATTGATAAACACAAGAACGATTGATGATAAGATATACGATGAAACAATACAGATACTTTAGGTGGTAACTTTCACTCATTTTTTCTTCACAAATTCATATATCTAATAAAGTGTTATCTCGTTATTTCCATTGGAAATTGTTTTAGCCATATTTAGATCTGGCTTTTTGGACTCTGGATAACTTTTGATGCAACCATGCTGTAGTGTAGAAACTTCCCAGAAAGTTAGGTAAAAAAATAACCAACAATTTAGAATGACAATTTTCTTGATGACGTACTGTGACGTCATCACGGGAAACAGGTTTTTTTGCCACTTGGTTGCTAGGAGAAAATTGTCATTCTATTTGTGAATAGGTCGGTAGCTACTGTCCATAGCTACTGTGTTTGTTAACGTTGATAACGTTTACATAAAGCGGAAAATTCTGCGCAAAGGACAAAAGAAAACATTCCATTGGAAGCTACAATGGAATGTCATATTTTGGCTTCCGCGGAATTTTCCATCTAACTGAGAAATATCTCTTGACATTATCTTGACCATAAAACTTAGGTTTAGGCCTGATGTTAAAACATCCGCTTACGTCAAATGGCACTTAATAATATATTTTCGTCTATGAGAAGTATCTTAACTATTATAATGTCTTGAAAAGGTTTTATTCTAAATATCTTGTTTAAAAATTCCTGAGTTTGGCTCGAAGTTATAACAAACTTTTTGCGTCATGTAGTCACGCTTTAATATGTCTTTTTTTCAATGACATGTGACTTGTTTAATAGTTTCAAAATGATGTATCGTAAATATCTTGTTAGAAAGATTTGTTAATGAAACACGTGTTAAATATCGTCCGTGGCGAGTGAGTTAGCTATTGGTTATTTAAGTAATTTCTTGTTAACACATTTCTTACATGATTACCTGCTCATGACAAGTGATTTTGTAAACTTTCGTTAAATTTCTTGCACCTTTAATCGATTCGTAGGTGCTTGAAACTTGGCAGGGTTGTACGGACAATGTCAAAATGACATCACAACGTTGTTTTAACATCCCCTCCCAGGGTGTTGTGTACCACCCTCCACTGTCCAGCTAAATTCCACCGTCTACCTTCCACGGTTCAATAATTAAAAATCCACTGTCCATGCAAAAATTTTGCAGACTAAAAATAATACCTGACCCAATTTGATGGTGCTGATTTCAAATCAGATATTCGTTTCCCATAATTTGGACCCAAAGGTTTGAGGCAAATTTGGGCCAGAAATGAAAAGTGCTTCGACTTTCATGAAAAGTAGTACCAGACTCAATATGATGGTGCTGAATTCAAACCTTTTTTTTCTTTGTATTTTAGACCCAAAAATACCTATTTTAGGCAAACTTGGACCTAAAATAGAAAATCCTTTGTTTTAGATGTAAATTGATACTTGACCTAACTTGATGTTGATGGTCTTGATTTCAAATCTGAAGTGCTCCGTTTTTGAAGAAAAATGAGACATTGTTCAATTTAAAGTAAAAATTATTTAATTATGTAATTACTTCCAGTGGTCTCTTTCCCTAATAGTCCGATTGTGCATTAGACCAGGCCTAGACATTTGGCATTAAAACAAATTCTTTGTGACGATGAGTGATGCATGATACAAAACAAATTTAAATATTGTTTGCGGTTTCAGCAAAATAACATTAGAACAACAAACACAAACTTAATAAAATGGCGGTAAAAAACATGTGTTTTGAGGCGTTGTGACTGGCGTAGGTACTTGGCAAAAAATTTATTATGCACCGCATTGATTTAACAAAACGTTAGAGAATCGAGTTGAATCTATATTAAATCTTTTCGAAGATCTTTGAAAAGTAGCAAAATAGTTACAAGCAAAGAAAATTGAGAGATAAAAACAATCCTCACACATGGGCGTAATTTTCACAATATTCCTATCATTTTCAAATAAATTTGAATAACATCCAAACATATTCCAACAACTATAACTTTTAGTACTTTAAACTTGAAGTCACACTTTTAGCGCCAGTTTATAACTTCTGAATAAAATCAAACTCGTCTGATTTGTACAAAATTATAGCGGCAAATAAGCAAGATTATTTTATTTTTCCGAACATACTGAAAGAAAAACAGCATTAAAACATACCTGTCAATCGAAAAAATTTAATCTTATATCCGGCAGGTCAAACCTGATTCAGAATCAGCAGTAAAGACGCTGGAATAACGTCGTTCCATGTTGTTTTAGTGTCTTCGCGCGAACTTGAAACAAGATTTTTGCCAAATGGGTAAAACATTGTTGGAATGTCAACCATTATATCGTGTAATTAATGGATAGAGCCGGCAAAAACCTGTTCAAAGTCAGCAGAATAATGCTACAACAACGTTCAAAGAAAATACAACTTTTGCTTAAAAAGATTATATCGTTAGAAATAGGATTAAAAGATTAAAAAACATACGTTTTCGCCACTTATTGGATGTTACTAATCGGAGAAAATTTAACATTTTACATTTTGCACACTTAGAAGATCGCTAATTGCAGAAAAATTTAATTTTTTACATTTTGCTAACTTAGCGGATTGCTAAGTGAAGATTTTCTCTAGAGTAACGAAAATGATAATTTTTAAAACCTTATCTCCACTTAGTAACCTATTATTTTATTTTCTCCACGTAATACACTGTAGTTACCAAAATGAGTTAAAAAGAATTTTCTTCACTAGCAAACTCTGAATTAACAAAAATATATATTTTTAATTTTCTCTTTAAAAAAGTGAAGAAAATATAAATTATTTACATTTTCCTCACTATGCAAAATTGTAACTGGTGAAAAAAACACAGTTACCGGGATTTTAACAAGAACATTGCCAAAGTCAAAGTCGAAGTTTCATGTTATAAGTTTTATCAATTGGTATTATTCAAACACAAGTTATTGCAAAATAATGATATCGTCCATTTATATGTAGAAATAGATGGTCTGAGGTTATGACATATATTTTTTGATCCGCTGACGTAATCAGGCTGAAATTTTCATATTTTGTGTCTTATAGACAATTGCAAAAAGTCAGAAAGTGTCAATACTATTACTTCAGTGATTCAAATGTGACAGCCCTCCCCTTCCCCTCCGGTTGAAATAAAATTAATGAATTCTGAGGTCAAGGTACATAGAAACTTCAGTAGAAAATATGCTGTGTGAGATCTGGAAGAATTAGACATAGTCTGTGGAAGAAACTAATAAGTTATAAGCAAATTTAGGCTCGAGTATGAGGACCTTAAAGAAACCACACGAGATGAAACTATACTTCTTTAAATTAATCGATTTAAGGAACCGTATCTGCCCTCCATTATGATGAATGGAGTTGAACTTCCTGAGAATACAAATTTTGTCTTCTCGGTCTAACCTTCTCAAAGGACTTATCTTGGAATACCTATATTGAGTCGATTGCCAGATCTGCAGTTAGGACAGTTGGCATGGAATTGTTGTATGGAATACTGCTGTCATATTTGCTGTATATATCTGGTTCTTCTGATGTTTGTCTTAATCAACCAGATTCAAAAAAGAATATTTAATATTGTTGGACCTGATTTTTTATCAAAGTTACAGTCTTTATCTTATCGTCACAATGTTGCTTTACTGTACTTATTTTATAAGTACTTCCATTGCAGTTCTTCTGATGAATTGAAGTCTTTGATCCCTGATGTAAAATCTTTTGTTTATAAGACTAGATACTCAGGCAATGCTCATACTTTTACTTTCCAGTCACCTTTTTGTAACAAAGATTTGTATTCAACTAGTTTCTTTCCTCGCACATCTGACTTGTGGAATTGACCATTATCTTGCTTTCCACTTTCCTATGATCTTCAAATATTTAAGTGTAATGCCAATTCTCATCTTTCTAATGTTAATTCTCATCATACATCTCTGTAAATTGTATCATTCTTTTGTAGCTATCTGCCAAGTAGTGGTCCTGATGCTCTGTAGAGAGCGACTTATTTAAACAATAAACAAATAAATATGATATAATGAAAAAATACAGGCGACCAAGAATGTGAAAAATATCAGATTTGAAATCAGCAGCATCAAATTGGAGCAGGTAAACTGATGATATCTTTACTTCCCTAATTAATATATTTGAAGATGACTCTACTACTTATTTTTGTACAACATCAACTAAAAACATTAACACTGTAACAACAAATCTAACTTCTGACCTTTCAGCTATTGTTGAATGGGGTGAGAAGTGGCTTGATTCATTTAACGCAGCAAAAATCAAATTCGTCTCTTTTCATCATCATAAATTATCCTTTTTTCCCGCAATCTCTATGAATGGAACCAACCTAAAAAAGTCAAATTTTATTGATCGTTTACTTATCTTAAAAGCTTACTGATGACTTAAAGTGGGTTTCTTTCATCGTTCGCGTAAATATCTTTCCCCAAGTTCAATTCTCTATCTCTAAAAAAGCAAAATTCGTCCATCCAACCATGGAATATTGTTGTCACATATGGAAAAAGAGCTTCTCGACGATCACTATCAGCACTTGACTGTGTCCATTAGCTTCTCTTTTCTATGATTAATGCTCTCACTAACAACACTCCTTGGTTCCTCCTCTTCCTTATTTCACTTGAAAAACTTGCTTCTCCAAATTATGTTCAAATCACTTATTCCTTCTCGACATTTCTAAATCTCGTTGTAAATTTAATGAAATTAGCTTCTCTTCTCGTACCGCAAAGCTATGGAACTCTTCGCCTAATGATTCGTTTCCATCTTCACAAAGTCTGGCTATATTTAAACGCAATGTAACAATTACCTGCCGAAACCTTTCCAGAAGCTGGTCCTGCGGATATTAATACAAGAAATATCGACAGTGAAAGCGAATTTGAGCACAGCATGACGGCTAAAGAAGATAGAAACGCTTTTGATTTTGTTGTCAATAATTAATAACTATTATTGTGTCTCATTTCTTGAAGATTGATTAGATGCTTGTCAAATTTGAAGCTTTTGAATTTAATATCCAGTTTGAAAAATCTCTCAAAAATCCATCGATCCGCTGAATTAAATCCACGCGAAAATTTATCCACGTAAGGTAAATTTAATACTTTTGTACCCATAAAGTTTTATATCAAATTCCTATATTTCTATTTTTTTTAAAAATCTTTTTCATCTTTTCTCCTTTTATAGTAACCCTCTGCAATTCACAAGTGGCCTTGTACCACCTTTTATGGAAAACTAAACACTTTTCATTTTGAGCCAAAGATTTGCCCCAAAAAGGTACTTTTGGGTCAAAATGATGGAAAATTAGATTTGTAATCAGTGCCATCAAATTATGTCAGGTACTAATTTTCATGAAAAACGAAACAATTTTCATTTTTTGGCCCAAATTTGCCCCAAAAAGGTACTTTTTGGGTCAGAATATGGAAACTAAATAAAAGATTTGAAATCAGCATCATCAGGTACCAATCTTTATCAAAAACAAAGCTTTCTATTCTTTTTATTTTTGATTCATTTTTGACCTAATCTGCAAAATTTAGGCATAGATGGTGGTTTTTCAATTATTTGACGGTGGTCGGTGGACGGTGGAATTTACACAACTTTTAAAACTTTTTTTGAGCGTCTTTACTGTGGAAAGTAACTAGGCGTTACTTCCACATTGGTTTATATATTTGTTTGAGGTGCTTCATTTGACATTCCGTCTTTAGTTTTATATTGTTTATGTTCACAATCAAACAACTTATCATTCATGCATTTATGATTATTTAATGGAAGATGTACCACGTTGTTATATAGCTGAATATGATTTTGCTTAGAATATAGATATGGATATAATTTATAAGCTGTAATTTAGTTATATGTGGAAAGAAGACATAGGGATTTTACTTGTAGTTTAAAATACGAAACGGTGAGTTTTCTTTCTTTGTGAACCACAGCGTTAATAGCATAAAAACAAGACCGAAACGGTTACAGAAACGAACTCAAGACAACATTAAAATGAGCTCAAATTAAGATGAAAAGCGGGCATGAAAACTTCCACAGAACAAAATTGAGATGAGCTCCTAACATAAAAAAATACACAAAAAAAAATCACAGTAAGAAGGCATGAAAACAAAATCTAAACGACGTTTATATAAAAACGAGCTCAGTAGGAAATAAACACGACTCAAAATACAACGACAACAAAACAAGTTTTGAATAATAATAGAGGACAATGAAAGCGATCTCAAAACTAAATGCAATCCTATATTTCTTTTCAAAATAGTCCTCTGACTACAAGCGCTTGTGGTATTGCAACTTCTTGCTTGCTTGACAACTGGGTGTTTTTTAAATTTTTATCGAAATATTTCTTTCAGAAAGAAATGCTACAATTAGAAAACTGAAAAGTGTAGCGACTCTTAATGGAGACTATTGTTTTCTATTATTAGATTATAGTAGAAGAAAATGTTTCACTGAAATCTTGAGTTTTTTCGCTTATTCTTTGAAACACATGTAAATATTTAAAGTTATTAGAGGAAAAACGGTCGATTAATATTCTAAATATGATTTCGACTTTTTTACTATTTATTTTTAAGAATTTTTGAAGTTATTTAGGCCGCCATCTGCCATCAATACGCGGGATTTTCTTTTTCTTTTTCATAGATATTTTTCATATATACATTTTTTATAAGAAACAACTGTTTAAAGGCGGAATTCAAATTTTCGCCTCGCCGTTTTCCACATCTTAAATTGATGATATAAAAAAAACGTGTAGGTACTCAACTATCTTGCATGATGGAGAAAAGTGTGTCATTACAGTGTCAACAGGCTATAGTCGTCAACAGATAATAATAGATGGTTTAGTGAAAGAAATCTTGTAAAACTTAAAAAATATAAGAACCTTTGTGGTACTTTGTTGTATTGTAGTGCGAGAAATCGCTCAACCTGGATTAAATCCAAACTAATTAAGTTTGAGTTCAATTTAGCGAGTTCATGCAAGATAAACTAAAACATATGGACGTACATTTTCCATTCTCTTAATTTAACTAAGGAAGTAAGAAAATTAAAAATATTTGGAATTATTTATTTATATCCGAGAGACGTTGTTTTGAACTTTAGAAATAAACAAATTCTGACATATTTTTTCGCATTCATATATCCTCTCAATATTAATTTGTGCAGAGAGAAGAATACATGCAAACGATTGGTTTATTCATACAGAAGAAACCGATTAACATAACATTATTAGTCACACTTTTTTCTTAAATTTAATCTGTTTCATGTAAATGGTTGATAACCACTGGGTGAAGACATAAACGTTTTTAATATACGCACAACGTTAATAAGAATATTACGCTGAAAGAGGTGCCATGCATCGCCCTTTTTTTGCAGAATAATTTTTTTTGAAACGCTAGTTTTTGAAGAAAAATGAGTTGTGTTATTTTGCAGTGCATTTTAAATGATTATTGAAGCTTGTTATTGAAGCATGTTTAGCCAGCAGTGCACTAAATTTTGAATTTTTGAATTTTTATTATGACAAACCCACTTTCAAAACCATTTCGCCGCCTCTGGAACATCTGCAATTTATTTTTTAAAATCAATTATGCGGCTAGTCTTAAATTTGATTAATAGAAATCTGCAGCTTAATCCCAACGAATTGCATTTGGTTGGTTTCTTTGGTATGAATAAACCAATCCATTGCAAGATCGTTGACAGGATGTTCTTCTTTGTAGATATTTAATGAAGAGTTATTTATATACTCTTAAGTTTTTTATGAAAAATATAACGAAATAAATAATCATCAACCTCATACCCAGGGCATATTTAACTTGACTCACATGGTTGTTTCTCACAAATTTGATTAAAAGGATCTGGAAACTAAAGCGGTGTATTACATATAATTTAAACGATTTGTATGAACGTAAAAGATTTAGATAAAGAACAAACTGAAATAAATATTTATCTAAATCTTCTAGGTTTTGCAAGATGTTCTATTATATCGTAATTAATGGTTTTTTTCTAACGTTCAAGTAATGAAGATTTTGAAGAATTTACTGAGACGACAAGCTTGTAATGTATTGGTTTCTTCGTATTGAATAAACCAATTCATTGCAAGCTCGTTGACATAACACCTTTCTGCGCAGTTTCATATTAGATTATTTTATATCCTATATAAAGAAAAAGATATCGAAAATTTAACTGTAGCAAGTAAATGTTTGTAAAACATAACCGCAAAATATTCAAATTTCGATTTCATAAAAAAAAAACATTTCAAATATAATGCCCCCCGCAACTGCACAACGGTCAAACAATTATTCAACATTCTAAAGGTTGGTACGTATCTACTAGGTAAAACATTTCGTACGAAAACCAAAAGAAAATATTCCATTAGTACAAATGGATGTCATATGGTGTGTGTATTTTTACGCTATAGCCAGTATTTTATTAAGGAATCACTCAGAAGATACAACGAGTGTAGCTACATACTGTAGAAAGACGAAACAGTTTGAGTAAATAAGGTAAGTTTAATCTGTACAGAAGTGTGTCAGGGCAATGAGCTTGCAATGGATTGCAAGATCATTAACTAAGTTATCTCCTCAGCGGATTTTAATTTTGAGACGGTCTCTTATGTCATCAAATCTTACAGTGTCTTTTGGGCTAAGCTCAGTTACTTTAAGGTTGATTTCGACTAGGCGAAAAATTCGCAGTGAAAATCAATGTCGCGCATCAGGTGGCGTCAGTTTCTACCACTAGGGATGCTACCACTTCATTTAATGTTGCGCCTAGTGGAAATCAGCTTTTAGTTTCTTTGTATACAATAGAAGTTTACTTTCGAGTTAATGCACAGAGAAGAAGATTAATTTGACAATAACTTCACTGATTTGTTTCTTCATGACGAATGCACCAATCTTCTACAAGCTCATTAATATAACACACTTCTTCGCAGTATCAAAGCACTCAATGTGAGTAAAAATCAATGTCAGTTGACAGCTACCGAGATAATTCTCTTGGGTATTCTCGACGTCATTTTAATTATTTATTAATTATGTTTTACTTGTGGTTTGTATTGTCCGTTGAAATTCGTCAAATGTCTCATAGTTTATGTAAAGGGTTGTAGAAATATTTATATAAATTTGTATTTTAGCCGACGTATTTTTTAGCTGATCTATATTTTTATCCGACTTTGTTTCTACACATTTTTTGACCAATATTTTCTAAATATTCTCATACAGAATAGCATAATAACACGATTTCCAAATATATTCCTTTTATACTTGATGAAGCAATATCATAATATAATAAGAAAATCTAAAACAGAAAAGTTGAAAAATATTATTTTTTTCGTTGACTTAACACACTTCTGTACAGGTTTATTTTTGTTGAATTTTGGCAATTTTAGTCGATCTAATCCTACCTAAAAAGTTGGTTTTGGAGCGAAATTTTGAGAAGGGACGAACTTGCAATGGATTGGTTTCTTCGGGTTGAAGAAACCAATTCACTGCAAAATTGTTGACTCAGTACTCTCCTTTGTAGATTTTATTTTTGAGATGGTCCCTAACAAAATATTAACTGATCAAATTAAAATCGATTAATTATATGGTAAATATGGCTAGAAAGACATTTCCAACAATCTATTCTTGACAATGCGACAAACCGAAAGTGACTAAATGTTCCTTAGGTTACATGTTACTAAATTTGTTTTATCTACCTATAAGGTAGACTAAATGGCGTACTTGTTGACGTCAATGATAACGATTCTTTGTATAGTATGATAGTAGTAAAGCACTTTGGTTGTTTGATTCATAGATATCTATGTTTGTTTGATCAGAAAGATTAAAAAGATTTGTTCGCGAAGATTATTAAAGTTTTTAAGAAGAATCTTTGTTTTGTTAGTTAGATCACCGACTATGTTTATAATATCTGTATTTTAATGCATTGATGGCTAACTGCGTAACTGCGTATGTAACTAATATTATGTTTTACCATATAAATATTTCATATGAGATTTGTCGACAGATTAAGTAGCTAGCAGACATGCTTTTCGATAAACACATTCAATATTTAAATGTTTCGAGAATTTCTTCCTACGCACAGGCTCTAAGGGGAAAATCAAATGATGTCCAAGATGAGTGAACATTATTTCTTATCCCGAAAGACTAGGAAAGTGTCAATATTGAAATCTTCAACATTATGTCTTATCCCAAAAGAGCAGGGAAATGTAAATATTGAGACATTATGTTATCAAGTAGAAACATCACCATAAATTTGTCAAAAAAAAAACTTCCATAAGGATTAAAACAACTAACATGTACTTAGTGTAGACATACCAAGGCGTTCTAAAAATGATATTTGTTCACTCTGTGCCCACACAGAGTCGAGGTGCTCTCACAAAGTCGAGCGTTTGACGTCTAAAGGTTTACATGTATCAGACAGGAAATACCTTGCAAAATCTTGAAGAAAACATTTCATTGGTAGAAATTGACATCACATTTGCTCATGGTATGTGTTGTTTTCGCTTTCGCTAATTATCACGTGACCTTCTTTCTTCCCACAATATTACACCTACACTTTTCTAAATAACAATTTTATCCAATCAGAATGTGTTTCATATTTTCTAGCTATATCATTTTCTTCTGCTGAGCTTTTCACTGACAAAATACCAACCTCGTTCCCAGGGCTTTTTCTCTCTTGACGTTTAACGCTATGAGAAGAGGAGAGAAAGAAGGTATTTCTCTCCTCTTCTCATAGCGTTAAACGCCAAGAGAGAAGATACTAAAATTAAAAAGATTTGAAAAGTTTTAAAGTATTGAATTCTATATGATGTTTAAAAATAATACCATCAAAGAAGGAGGAGGGCTACATCAAGGAATTTGTTTGATTGATTTCTTGTGTACGAAGGAACCAATCAAAGATAGTTTGAACGTTTCTTGCAATATTTTTGCCTCAATGTAAAACTTTTTTAAAAGGCGAACATAAAAGTGATACGAATGCGATTCTAGGTAGAATCGTTTATCCTGGGGAGTGCATACAAAAAGTCGGAGGTTTACAGGGTTTTTTTATAAGAAACCTAGCGAAGGACCTAGTAGCAAGTGTTTCTTAATTATGACGTCAAAATTGTAGGTTTTTAGTTCTAAAAGCTTCTTAAAGAGTTTCTTAAAATTCTCAAATATTATTAAAGTACAGGGGCAAAAATGGACAATAATAATGAGTAAATATGTTTTAATTGCATCTTGTAGCTTACTAAAAAAAGCACTCATCTATCAAAAGTACAATCCCATTAAAATCGTCAAGTTTAAGGTAATTCTCAGTTTTATCGTCAAATAGAATTCGATATTCGTCTAGCTTCAGTTGTACCCACGAAACAACACCAACATGCCAATCCAAAAAGTTTCTTATCCCAAAAAGCAGGAATAATTTGTAGTAGTAAAAGTTTCTTAATTTTTAAATATTCTACTTCTAGGTTTCTTATAAACCAGTTTCTTATATAAAAAAAAAACGTGTAAACGTCTTTGCTAGCGAGAAAATAGTGACGTTTTTATCCTCCTTTTCTAATTAAAATAACTCACCATTTTAAGGGATCAAATTAAGTCAAAATTGACAAGTGACACACACTGATCATACCCATAATATTTCAAGTCAAATTCTTTTCTTTAAATACGGAAAATGTTTGGCCAAACAAGATGGTTACCACACAGTGAGCTTGGAAAACATATAATTTCATACAACGTCAATCACTTATATCTCCACCACTCTTCATCCATATTGAATGATGCTTTCAGGATATATTACTAACAACAAAAATCTTCATCTAGATTTTAGAATGACAAATTTCAAATATAATCTTGAAGTAATTTTGACCTTTAAAGAGAGGTGGTGTATATGTCCGTCTGGTCAATGTATATATATACACCATTGTGGGTGCATTTAGTCAATAAAACCCTGAAAATGAACCAATGGGCTCAATTGATACAGGGAGTAAGAGTTAAGAGGTACAATTAATTGGTATAAAAGAGAAATTCACATTTTGCTTGATTGAACTTTTGTCTACTCTACAAAAAAAATTAACTCACAATTTTCGTCAGTAAGTGTAGCATGTTCTACATCCTCCTCTTCACGGGTTACTCGTGAACAAGCCCATGGTTTATACGCGGGAGGGGGGGCTTATACACGGGGTGGGGCTTATACACGGGTGAGGGTTATTTTCAGGGTTTTACGTGTATATCAATTCGGGTGCATTTAGTCAAGTAACAAAAACAAATATTCCAGCCATAATTCAAATCATAAATGTTCTTAGATTATGATATTATTTTTAGCCACCATCCATAGTCTCTTTCATAGTTTATAAGTTCGGTATCTCTCATACTCCGTTTTCTTCTACAGCTCCATGTCAGAGTTTTGATAACATCAAAATGTGTTAATGTGTACCGTAGCGGATCGAAAGGATTAGTTATAATAATAACACATATAAGTGGTACTAAGAGGTTCTATGAGTGGTAATACGAGATGCTACAAGTTGCTACGAGTGGTATTACGAGTTACTGCGGGGTACTACAATCTCTCACTTTAATTATGACATTTTTGAATTTTAGCAAGCAATATACACCACAAGCAAAACGCAAGTGCTGAAAATGAGCACTAGACATCCCTTGAGGTTTATCTCAAGGGTTTATCCAAGTAGAGGAGCTTAGGATCTTAGGACTTTTTAGAAACTCGCCAAATTTTGTTGCTTCTAGCAGCCTATTACCCAGGTTCTTTGCTCAAAAGCGAATTTCCTTGCAGTTCGTCTTGCTAATCGAAATTTAAGCCTTTTTGCCTAATTTGAAATTCGGAATTTTTGCACAAATTTCACCTTGTCTCAAATATTTACGTGAGAGATTGTAGGTTGACCTAAAAATACTATTTAGAGGTATTTAGACTTTGCGCATGCGTATAGATCTTTCACTTTGTACAGTTTTCTAATACTATTTTTGGTACAATAGGTGTCTCCTATCATCTCGTAGTACCACTTGTGTGTCTTCTTATAACTAATCGATACAAAGAGCCATTGCTAGTCGAGTTAGAAAGTTGAATAAAGAACAATCGAAAAATAAGCTTCAGAAAAAATACAAACAACCTTGCCGGAGCACGACGTCGGTGTAACATCGAAACAACCACCAAACGACGTCGCTTTGTAACTTTGTAACTCCGGTGTCTTGTGCCCACTAGTTAGACTATGTACTGGATCATTGGCTTTAAACCAGGCTAATCCTTCCAGGTTTGATTTATTTGGTTGTTTATTCTATTTTTTAGATCAAATAAACAAATATTAACATAAATAATGTTTCCAAACCAAACTGAAAAAATATTCGACAATTCAACAGATTACAATGACGTCAATCACGCAAATCAACCGAACGGAACCACAAGTGATAACATAACATGGAAAGAAAGTGACATCATATTTATATCTGCGTTTGTTGCAATCTTCATCATAGGTGTTGGTGGAAATCTATTGGTGTGCCATATTTTTAATACAAGAAAGAAAAAGTTATCTACGATGGAGAAATTAATCTTCAGATTGGGTGTTGTTGATTTGTTTGCAAGTCTATTGAACCCTTTCCTATTTATTTATTGGCAAATTACACACAATAAAGTCTGGAATTTTGGAGCTGTCGGATGTAAGATTCTACCATCTTTAAATTATTTTACTGATAGTCTCTCAATTGGGATTATCATATTAATAGCTATTGACCGAGGGCGTAAAATTTGTCAACCAATGTTACCGCCATATACAATGCGACAAATTAATCGAGGTTTTTTGCTAATTATATGCGGAGGTGTTGTCATGGAAATACCTCGATTGATTCATGCTCAAGTTGTCCCTGGTTACTCGTGTACAGTGTTTAATTCTCGACTAGCAACATTTGCATATCCTACGTTGTCTCTGTTAATACTTCGTGATCTTGTATCTACCATTATATTTGCTATTGTGTTCTACGAAATGCATAAAGTCTTATATAGCACTAAAAGCAATGGTATTTTGGGTAATGACAAAAATAAAAAAAGAAGAAAAGCATATATATTGCTTGTAGCTATGACAGTTGTTTTCATTTTGCTCGTTTACCCAAGAGATTTTTTACATATAATATATATAAGTTTAAATCTTGCTCCAATAAATTATAAACCTCCACACATGGTTGTTCACGTTAATACGCTACTAAAGATTATGCGTGCATCAAATAGTATCGTTAATGTGTTCATTTACGCAGGTTTTCACAGTGGTTTTCGAAGAAGATTAAAGAGATTACCGTCAGTTATGGTTAGAAAGAAGGTTTACAGAGTACCATATAAGGACGATAATTTGATTCAGTCTGATCGATCTATGATATCTGTTTCAGCAGAAAAAGCAGGAGCTAAACTAAGTAGGTATGCGATAAAAAATGGTCGTCTATCAACGAAATCACAAGGAAGAAAGCCAAGGATGTCAGTTCCATTATTTGTATAAAGATAGAGCATGTTTTATTATAATTACAATGGAAGTGACCGTGTGTATAGGTAAAATAGACCTATTCACAAATACATGAAAACGAGACGTTGGCTGCTCAAAGTAGAACATGAATGCAATGCAATAACTTCCTTTTTATGCACCCTTGTTTTGTGAATAGGTCTATTTCACTAGGCAAGAAAATTTCGTGCAAAAACAAAAGCAAACCTTCCAATGGTAGATAATGACGTCATACGATGTGTGACGTCAACTTCTACCACTAGAATGTATTCTTCTGTGGCACTGTGAATTCTTTGTCTAGTGCAAATCAGCCTTAAGACCACCAAATGCGGTTATCGTTTATGTACGGAGGAATTCAGGGAAATGTACGGTAGTTCTTCATATGATTACTGTGTGAGCGGCAGGTTCTTCAAGGTGAAGGTACTGGGGAATACTATAGGTGTGTCTTAAGTTTGATTTTTATTAGGCTAAACATTCCGTACGAAAGCCGAAAGAAGTCATTCTATTTTGGTAAAAATTGATGCCACAAAACATGGAATGTGTTCATTCAGCTTTCGTACTTACCTTTGCATCATCTACAATCTAGGACGAAAATACTGTAGACAAAGTGAAATGTTTGCAAAACATTTTGTTTGAAAGTTTGAAAAAAGCATAAATCTCTAGCTAGTTCTTGTGGTCGCATTTTTGTTTTACTTGTAGCGCGTATTGTTCGTCGAAATTTGTAAAAGGTATCTAATTTAATTTCCAAGATTGTAGATGTAAGGTTAACTAATTACGAGTATAATTTCTATGTTTAAAAGTCACTAAATTTCTTGAATGCATCTCGATATCATCAACTGAGTACCAACCGAATTTATCTTTCAAACGCAAGTTTCATAACTGGCGCTGAAACTCGTTTTCAAACTGGTGGCCGCCAGATATAACCCAGTTATAAATCGCGGCTGCCAGTTATAGCACACGGTCGCAACTTACCTTATAATCTCGCATAATGACGCCGTCTATATAAAGGCACCGGCGCAATATAGAGATGAAGAACATGTTATCTCTGGGAGTATAATGTTTTAGATATCCAAACGTCAAATGATAATAAATGACTTGTTGTCGGATAGTTAGTAATGCTTATTTTTTAATTCCTTCTTTGTCAACCGAATAACCTTTCCAAGGACACAAATAATTAATAGTTCATAAACAGCGGTCGCCAGTATGTTAATAAGAACCTCAACAAAAGTTCTAAAACTGACGACATCGAGTCGTAACTGGCAGCTACTAATTTTTGGGAATGAGTTTCAGCGCCAGTTATTATGAAACTCGTAACGAAAAGAACAAATCATAGATATACGAAAAGATGAACAAATCAACCACGATGTAAGTTCCTATTCTTCGTGTCGTTAGATTGTTAGTTATTATGATTTAACAGCCAATATTTTCACTCATAGACAGGTAAAATAAACAAAAATCATTAAATTATTAGTATTCTCGAGGACATAAATTCTCGCGAGTCAGCTATTTCGGCAAAATTAGCGGATACTTATTTTCCCGAATTCACAAAGAATTTGCGAAAACTAGTACCCCTTACAAAGTACCAATCGATCCTTCAATGAGTATTCCTAATTGGTTACAATAAAATATTTAGCAGAAAGCAACCTCGTGCCCAACGCTTTTTGATTTTTACTCAGACCTTAACCCTATTTATTTATTTGTGGTACCCACAACCCCTAATATTTAGCCTGTTCCGCAGACCCTTTCCGCGGCAAAAAAGTGCCGTGTGGTTCTACTTCGCCGCGTTTTCTCGTCAGACGTCGAGTTTGTAGTACAGGCTACTGATATTTCGGTATTGGACCTACATTTGATGACGTTTCATATTATAGCATTTGAAAACTGATGACCAAAAAACGGACCCAGGACAGCTTTTTAATTAAAACGTAAAAAAATATATAGCAAAATAAATCGTTGTTCTAGCTAAATTTCGTTTTTTGCCTTCCATCCATTTCAGGTTTTCACGGGTACCGCGGTAGTGTATTCACATTATGCGTGAATTGGTGACGTATGCAAATTTTTGTCACATTTTTGGAAATATTTTAATAAAGCCTGGAAAACATTGTGATGAAGTTTCAAGTAAAACTGAGCAGTAAACCCAAAGTTATCAGGGCGTGGTACATTGTACCCCGGGTTATTAGATCCCCTAAAAGCCCAGGGCTCATAGGGTTATTAAGAAAACTGAAGATCTAAGTTAAAATCAAATGTGTCAACAGACGTTGAGAACGAACTTGAGAGCAGGAAGAAAACTTGATTCTGTGATGAATGCTAGCAAATTAATGTGAAAGTTGTCTTACATAAGTACTCCCGTTACAAATGTTGCTTCGTGAAGAAAATTTCTAAAATACATCATACATTAAATCTCCTTGAATACACATTTAACATTAATGATAGTCGTCTCCCGTTATTGAGATTGAGATTGAAATCCCTTCTTCACAGTTTTGGTCATAGTGGTCGAAATAAGTGCAAATAATTACTGTGGAGGAGAATCTCTCCTCCACAATGATTATTTAATCCTATTTCGACCACTGGCCTATCTATTGGTTCTGTTTTGGATTACAATTTTGAGCCGTCGATTACGTAGTTGAGTCTATCTACGAGTATAAATAATTTAGAAATAAATGAGTATTATGAATGCATCTTCGTATACAGATTGTGCACATGACTGTACAGAGAGATACGGGCTGCAGTCTTACACGGTGGAGGTATATTAAATTTAGTTATTACTCATATTACCTATAAACGGTATTAATTTGCGCCGGCAGTTATTTTGGCCGACCCAAAAGGAGCGCATTTCGCGAAAAATTATTACCCCACTCGAGTTTATTCTACAATCCCGTACATAAATACAGTGGACTCTATATAATTCGAACGATTTCCCTTATTCGAACACTCCATAATTCGAACGATTTTTTAGCCCCCCCGAGAGTTCGAATTAAAGAGAGTCCAATGTATTTGAGACAACGGAATTACCACTTAGGTAAAAAAAGACTTAAATTTTGATTAGCAAGACGAACTGCACGGAAATTCGCATTTGTATGTCGAGTTTAGAAAAAAGTCCTAAGATTCTAAGCCCTAAATCTACTCGATAAATCTGGGCTTTTAGGGGTCATTTTCAGCATTTTCATTTTACTTTGTGGTGTGTATTGCTTGCTAAAATTCGAAAATAGTGTTATAATTTATGTGAAGGGTTGTAGTTTTGTAAATTCCAATTTCACCCGATTTCATTTGACCGAATATTTAAGTCTTTTTGTCTAAGGTTAAAATTCCAGATTTTTGCACAAAGGCCTCAAATATTTATGTAAGGGATTATAGGTCAATTTCGCAATAACCTTTTTGCGGCCGGACACTTATTTCGCGGATTTAGAAAAAGTCGGCGAATCCGAATAATTAATGGTGTTAAGGTACAACATAGTATATATTTATATAACTGGGAAAACAACCACCCTCGATTTAAATAATTAAAACTATATACCTTACTATCTCTTTTATTTTGAACCTTTCTAAGAGGGCACATACGTTTTACTGTTAAACAATTTGATGGTCAACAAGAATGGATAGAATAAGTTTTTGCGTCAGAAGGGCATATCCATTTCAATGGTTCTTCATTCCCGCCGACTTCGCTAACGCTAAGGTTAACTTACCGCTAGAGGCATTGCTCTAACCATCTAACTAACCCCCAGGGCCATCATGCGGTCAGTCGATGGCTTCTAATGGGCTGAGTACGCTGTATTTAAATCGCATCGGAGTGGAGTATCGATTTCAGTTTCTGCAGCGGGATTTGAATCACGACCGCACTGGTGAAAATCGAAGGTGCATGCCACTACACCATCGCCGCATGACACTAAGTCTCATTCGCATACTGTTGCATAGGCAAGCAAGCTGCTGATCATTCTAATTTGGCTGTAAGCATAAATCCTCGAAAAGCCCCTTCCCATCAGTGTTTTCTGGAATACGCACTCCCCTGCCCGAATAAGCCTCCGAGACATTTAAATTTGGGCTTATTCGACTTTACGGATATATATTTAAGGAACTTACTTGTGACATGTACTTTTTCGGTAAAATAAAAAGCAGTGTATACTTTAGACTATATGCCTCCAAAGTTTCATCTCAATCCTATTAGTCGTTCAAAAGTTATGGATGGAGTGGGGGTGTAATAGCGTATTTTCTGCTGAGTTTGAACAAGTTTTGGTCCATAAGGACAAGGAGCTGATTCACATATGTAAATCGTTTTCTCTGAATTAATTATTAATTATGAATTCTAAATGATATATACATTAAATTTCTAACACAAGTCTTACACATGTCATTTAATGTTTATTTTGTGACATAGTTCGTCCAGTGCCTATCTGAGGAACATCTTTCATCGCATATCATACCAAACGTGCAAATAAAGCCTTGATACGTCTACAACATTGCTGGTTGATTTTCTTACTTGCATAATGGGTAGAAGTACATACCTAGTGAGCAAAAACTTGTTCAAAGTAAAGACGCTAAAACAACTTTGAAAATGCTGTTCTAGCGTCTTTACTGCGGACTTTGAACACGTTTTGGCCCACTGGGTAAGCTTAACGTTGTTCTTGATTTCTCTCAATCTCTAGTTAGAAGACTATACCGAGTGATTATTTTGAAGACTATACCGAGTGAATGGCCTTGCATATGATTGGATTATTCGGACGAAGAAGCCAATGAAACTTTCTTCTCGCCATTATTTAGTAATAGATGGGTAGATTCTGTATATAATTATTCAATTTGGTGGTAAATAGTTCATTTTCAATAGGCTCGTTTAATTGAGTTAATGGATTCTTTACTACATAGTCCACATAAATCTAAACGAAAATAATACTGTTCAGTGTTCGAAATGAGAGTAAATAATTACTGTATGAAGCTATGCTCAAAATAAATTATCATACTCTGGGAAGGGTAGTTGCAGGGGCGGTGGCGTTTTTGGGGAATTTTTTAAATAAGCCAGGTAGGGGAGTATAAGGTTTAAGATGTCTAAAAGTGTTTGACTTGCATAGCTATGCACAAAATTATAATTTAAACTTGGAGTGATTTGAAAATCAAAAATTTGCCTCAAAAAATCACAATACCGGAAGTTTGTATAAACAAGCACTTAACATTGCGGAAGAAAAAAGCGAAAAAAACACGCAGAATTAAAATTTGCGATTTTGCCATCATATTGGAATAATAACTTTCGCATTTATCAATTTACTACACTCAACTTCGACTTTGACAAATTTTGAGTGTCCAGTGGACAAACATTTATTCAAGACGGCAGTGAAGACACTAGAACACCGTCTTTGATGTTGTTCTAGTGTTCTTAAAGCTTATTTTGAACAAGGTTTTACCCACTGGGTAAGGAGCCATCTTTAAAATTCGTTTCAAAAAGCAGATATATTTTAGAAGTTTTAAAGAAGTCAAAATCAATAAATTTGAGAAAAAATTCAACACCACTCTTCCTCGAACGAGATGGTCCCTAATGTATTTCATATTTTTCTTCTCTTATTCTAGAAATTTTACTATTTTTCAGAGCTGCAGATTCGTAACAATTAATTTCAAAAACTTCAAATCAGGAGTCCCATTCGAATTAAAAAATTCCAGAAAGTTAAAGTCTTGAGGTCCATTCGTAATAATAAATTCCGCAGTTTTTCTTTGGTAAACAGTTTTTTCCCTTCAAGATATTCCCTTCAACACATTTATTTTAAAGTCCTTTGACCAAAACTTTTATGTCAACTAATTTACTGATAATAAAAAATCAAAGAATGTTTTCTTCCAAATAATGCTAGAACCCACCAGAACCGACCAAAACCCACTAAACAGTTTGGCCAATTTTAAATGGCAAAAAAAGTATACCAGTTTGGCCAAATTAGGCCGAAAATGAAAAATGCTGCGTTGTTATGAAAATAGGTCTGTTGCCAAATTCGATGATTCTGATTTTAAATCGGAGATGCATCCCAAAAAATACCTTCTTTCGGTAAATTTAGGCCAGAAATGAAAAATGCTTGCATTTTTAATGAAAATTGGCATGTGACCAACTTTGATGATGCTTATTTCAAAAGTATATCTGATATTCATTTTTCATTATTCTCAGAAACCTTTTGGGCCAAACATTTAGTTTGTTTAATGAAAATATAGCCGGGTTTCAAGGTCTTGGTTTCAAATATGATAGTCATTTTTTGCAAATCCCCATTTACTCTAAGTCGTTAATACTTTAAGGAAATAAACTTTGCGAATTGATATTTCCTATATATTTTTCGTGAATTGAGGAAGTAAGAATTATTTCAAGAAAACAAACTTTTACGAATAAGGAGGGAATACAGGAAAAAATAAAACTTTTGTGCAAGCAATACATTTTATAATACAATACATTTCGTGAATGACTCATTCACGATTTTTTGTGAGAATAAACCTTTGCAAATGGATAAACTTGTCAACAAACTTTTGAAATTTTTTGTACTTAAAATCTAGGAAAGTTTCTTTTCGCAAAAGTTTCTTCCCTTACACCAATTTCAATATAACAGTCGCACAGCGCCTGTGGAGGAGAGGTTATTGAGTACAGTTTTCGGCTTTGCAGCTGAAATCTATACTAAAAAAAACATTCCTCCACAGGTGATGTCCGACCATTATATTGAGGCTTGCTTAAAGCATAATAAAACATGCCCCAAAATATATTTTGGGTTATATTGGGATTTGCAAAAATTATTTTTAGCCTAAAGTTGTTTGATAAAGTTATTTTTAGGTCAGAATTTTCAAAAACGAGTATCAGATTTCATAACAGTACCATCAAATTTGGCCAGATACCAATTTTTAAACAAAACATATTATTTTTTGTTCTCAGCCTTAAATTGACAAAAAAATGTTTTTGCTATTTAACATTTGCCAAAATGATCATAGGTCTCAGAATCTTGTGGGTTCTGGTGGGATTCTACATGGTTCTAGTGGGTTTTGATGTTTCACCTTTTAGTAGCTACGATTCATGTATACAAACTCCATATTCTGTCAATAAAATGTTTGATGCGTCAAAATAAAGAGATTTCTCTCACCCAAAGAACCTTGTAAACTAAGGGTAGTTTTCCTTGTTCTTATTTGTTCTTACTTTGAGCACTGAAATGCTCTTCTTCAAAGAAAGAGTAGCGGGCAAAAAAAGAGAGGAAGTTTTTTTACTTACTTTATAAATTGTTTGCAACGTCTCATCCACCTTTCCAACATTCAAATCTGTATTTAAAACAACTTTCACGCCAGTTGGTGTCTCGAAATAATTCAATTTGTACTTACTTGTTCGGTAACTTAAGAATTTGTCTTTCCTATATATAGTGAAAGTTAAGGACCACAGATTATTTTATGCAAGGACCATCAAGTCTCAAAATAACTGTCAGAGATCACCTATGGAGGAGTGTTTTTAGTACTTTTAAGCTTAGAACACAATCAGTGATATCTGGTAGTAATTTTGGGGCTTGAAAATTATATATTTATAAAAACCAAAATTGTTTCAATTCTGTAACACTATTACTCTTTCTCGTATTATAGGTATTAAACTATATGCAAGAGGCAGCATCTAAATTATGTCTATAAAGTCATTGGTAAATTCAGATGCAACAGAATACCCACAAGGTGATCTTGTATCAAAGAACATGGAGAGTACATTAAATATTTTTCATAGCACATGATTTATGTGTTACAATCTAGGATTACTATACAGATTCTATTTTTATAAGAAAGTTAGGATTTTAGCAAGAACTGGAGTTTCTTATTTTCCCCCAATATTTTGGAACTCAAGTCCTAGAAAAGATAGAGATACCGTTTGACAAATATATATTCTTTTCAATGCATTGATTCAATACACATCTTTCTGATAACTTTAATATGGCATTAGGCCAAGTAAATTTATCTTTCTCATACAGTGTAAACACATCTTTCTGATAATTTTAATAATAGCATTAAGCCAAGTAAACTCTCCCTCTGGCAAATAAAAACCATTTTTTCCCTCATAGTGCCCACCAACCCCTGATCTCCTGGCAAATCTGTCCCACTTGAAAATTAACTGCAGCCTATTGGTATATACTGGAAAACACGGGTCTTACAATAAGAGTCATGGTCATCATCATCCAAATAACAGTCAAATATTCCCTCCGGAAGAGTGTTATACTAAAAAAACAATCATCTACAGGTGTCCAACAGTTATTTTGAGGTTTGAATATGCAAACTATACCACCTATAGCAACATTTAAGGTACTTCCTTTCAATTTATAAATGAGAAGCTGAACACTATACTCAAAAAACACTCTTCTACAGGTGATGTCCGGTGGTTATAATCAGGTTTAAAATCGCAAAACTTTATCTGTACCATTTTTTCTAAGACAGCATCAACCAAATGCTATTCAGCCCAGATACTACTTTAAAAGTATATCACTTTCAGAATGAACAACTTTTCCCTTTCATGAAAATAAACTTTCGTGGTTGGATCCACTTAGAAAGGCTCGCGGGCATAAACTACCACGGAAAGGTATTAAAATATAACCGTAATATTTAAAACTATAACATCAACACATTGTCTATTTATTTATCTGCATGGAACTGATGTCCGGAAAAATTCAAATGGACAATGGTTGAAACCGCATGTCCAAGGGGATGACAATAGCAATGGAATTATTTATTTATTTAAGAAACTTTTACAAGAATAAACATTCATGAATTTGCCCAAAAATCTGCAAAAAACACAAAAGTTTATTTTCGCAAAGTTAATCACAAATTTTATATTTCCACCTAATATAAACAAAAAAAATCAAAATTGCATGACATAAAAGGATACGTATCAGTCGGAGACATTCTTGCAATAAATGATTTCAATGAAAACAACATTCCATACATCAATTTCTGCTCCTGTAAGAAAAGAAAACACACTTAACATGAAATTTCCCATCCACAACTGATACAGCTCAATTATATATACTTTAATGACAAAACTTTTTAGCAGCCCATGAATTCTAAGAAAGGTTTGCAGATTGTCTGTCTGCAAATGTTTCCGAAATCCACAAAATCTTTTCCAATCCAACTAGGAAATTTTCTAAATAAAATTAGTATTTTTTAAGTTTAGAAAATCCCAGCTCCTCTATTTATGCACCATGACTTTTCAAACAACATACAAATTGTCATACATGATAGCAAACTTTCATGACATGGATTAAACTACTTCCTTAAATGCCAACAAATACCTAAGGGAAGAAAGTGTTTGCAGAAAAAAAAACGGAATTAAAGAATGCAAATCACACCTCAAAAAAAACACATTTTGCAAGACTAATTGCGAGCAAATTATCTTCTAATATTATAATGTAAATAAACAAATCAAGTGAAGCACTCGGAAATCTTAAAGATCGTTGAATTTAGGAATACTAATCACTTGAATATCTTGAAAAATACGGAACTAAAAATGCAAATTCATTCATTCTTTAATTCAGCATTTTTTTTCCCTTGAGGTAGTGTGTCCAGTGTATAGGTGAAGAACTAGTTCATTCTTGAAACCCAGAAAGGAGTTTACTTGATGTGTCAAAAGACAAACTTTATATTTAGTGTAGGTCATTTTTGAAAGATTTTTCTGGATACATTCAATTACATATGTTTGTCCAATTAAATTATCTTTAAGTTATCAACCATAGTATCTTCCTGTAATACAGGGCTTTTTTATGGAAAAAGTTCTATCATTGGAGTATTGATGCAGATGAAATTTTCCTTGAAGTCTTTGACATTACACTTTAGAGCTGCCTGTACTCAGTCGTCATTAGTTGTCAAGAGAAAATTTCAAGTTTATTGAGGACTCCAGTGAGCTAATAGCAACACAACATTTTTACACCCAATTTGTATCTCACCTCATCTTTTGGAAGATTTGATAGTTTTCTCCTTTGCCAATCATGATAATAAAGACAAGTTCCATTTCGATCAAATATGTATAAATTAAAAATAGTCATGTTTTTATTGATGTTTATTCTGCCTGCAAAAATATAAACAATACCTATGAAATGATTTACAATACATCAAGGAATAAGGTGAGTTTTAATTGACACGCATACACACACCTTTTTATGGAAGGTATGCAATCACACGTGCACATGCCTGCATACACGTAAATTGTTTTACATGTGCAATTGAACACATATGCAAACACCAAGATAATGGTCAAACATAACTTGGGGAGGAGTGTTTTTAGTACAGTTTTCAGCCACAGGTGATGTTCAACCGTTATCTTGAGGCTCCAGAACATTGAACTCTATTGAGTCAGTAGTATTTCAGCCTATGTAGACACCTGGAAAGAACTTTTCATTTAATTTCAAACTTGGTGTCAACATACAGTGTTTTGATAATATGCAACTGAGTTTGCACACCATCACACACCTTGTAGGTGTGTGATTCATAACACACGCCCCAAATTCTCCCTGAAAATGCCTGATAAGGCAAGCCTAAAATCGATATACAGACACAACAGGCAAGAAAGGCAAAACAAGAACGATAAGGCTAGATTTAAAGAAACTACCTTATTGGGATTTTTTTCACGCATATTGTTTTGTGCACACACACACACCTCAAAATGTTACGCATGTTTATTTTCACGCACTGTCACTCATATCAGCCTTATTTTGATTAGATTTATTTCTATGAGATTTGAGAAAAATGAAAACAAAATCTGTTAGCAAAGGAGGAAAAACAGTGTAATTAACGGCAATGGCATGAAAGTTTATAAAGTCACATGTACTTTTGAAAGCAGTTAAAAGCTATGCAACATAGTTTATGTACACGTGTTATCCCAATAAAGGCAAATTTAACCAAATTCAACAAAGACTGTCTTATAGAGCTTGTAATGGATCTTTAGTATGAAGATGCCAATACATTGCATGGCCAAATTAAGAGCAAAATAACCACCATGTAAGAGTGATTTTTGAGCATATAGCTTCAGGCTACAAAGCTAAAGCTAAGCTCAAAAATACATCATCCACTGTGTTGGAAGATTGTTGAACGCTTCTTTTATTTGTGATGGTCCCTTATCAACAACTAAACTATATAATATATCATGTTGGGGGTTGAAATAATTGCAGCCATCACTGTGGAGACCAGCAGTTATTTCAACCCCTGCATATATAAACAATACCAAAACAAAATATAATTGCAAAAATAATGCAAAAAGATCACAAGAATTACAAAAGGATTTGTGATCCATCGAAAAAAATTCCTAATAGATAAATATATAAGACAACAGTAAGTTTCTGTATCTTTGACTGTGATCGGAAATCCATCTATTTCCAAGCCATTCACAGACAGTCTTTTAAATTATGTAATGCAAAAATGTATTCATGCATTAGATGCGGATATAGTAAGTTTGAGCGTCTATATGTTTTTCTTAAGCTATTTTTACAGTATCGATACCTACTGTTTTCCAGGCAGAAAACTCTAATGTCATAAATAAATATTTAACATTATTCTTTGATTTTTCCAATTTACAACTTATTTTGAAAACATGTCTGACTCGCAAAAATAAGACATCGCTAAAAATTTAGAATTCAGTAATTTGTGAAAATAAAACATGGCAAAAAATTCAAAATTATTCGATTTGTGAAAATATTGTACTGTAAATATAATATACTAAGTATTTTTCAATAGTTTTCCAACAATACATAAACAATTTTGCTTTGATATTATTTTTATTTTTAATGTGCTCAAACTATATAAACATCTTGATTCTTTTGAACTTACATTAGTATATCTTGCGAATATAAAACTCATTATATATACAGTAGTGCAGAAATGTTTAAAACCTACGTAGCTGCAATAATTTTATGCAAACTATGTAGAAGACTATGTCGGAAGAGTATTTTGTTGTGGTTTTTAGCTCACTACTAAGGGTGCATTTTTTCATACATTAGACTAACAACTCCACCTCGCCGTTTTAACCGCCTCCACCACTGTGTATGAAAGAAATGGAAATGGTGGACTGGGTGGACATTCTTATGTATGAAAAAAATGGACCCTACTGTAAGCCAAAGCAATTTTAATTTGTGAACAATTTTACTTTTATAAATTTTTTATTCATCTTTTCTTCAAATAATAAATACACACACAGACATTGCTATTTACATAAATAATCATCTTGCATTGCATGAAAAGCAACAACAGATATGTATTCATAGTTTAGCGTAAGCATTATTGTCATTTTTATGTAGGTAAATGTGTTTTCTTTTAAAAAAATCCTGCAAACTCGTCATGTCATATGATCACTACTCATGATCCTTTTTTGGAAAGAACAACAGGGCCAACATTATCACCAGTTAGTTTATTGTGACCATTATGTGTACCATCACAGTATGGAAACTTAGCAGATCTCCAGCATCTACAAAAGGCGACTTTATTTGGAAGCTCTTCTATGTCAAACATATGAGCACATTTTGCTTTATCTTTTTCAATGCACTTGTTGATACAATCAATTCTCTCACTTCGATCTTTCACCTTAGGTATAATAACATTGAACGCTAAGTACGAAGCAACTCCACCCACAATAAGCGATGCTCCAATCTTGATTATGTTTTCTGTGCTCCCCATCTTTTGATATTTTAAACACAAAATAAACAGATAGGTAGATTACAACTTTTTTAACACACAAACACAAAGTGACCTGATACAAGAGAAAAGTCGGGTGCCTTTAGCAAAGTCGATATAATGTATGGGGCGTTACTTCACACTAATGTCATATTTGTTTCCGAAATCGAAAACACCACTAAAGGCTATAAAATGAAACTACTTCACGCCAGCATGGGCCACATGGATGGACGGCAGTTAAAACGTTATTTCTACTCCACATTTTGATGTTTACAGTTTACTTATCCAGTTATATTATCCCTCAAAGGTTGGCATATCTGTATGTCGCTATCTGTTTTTTATCCGTGTGACTACATTAATTCAGCTACATATTTCCAGGGGTTATAAAACCAGAGCATTAAAACACGGAATTTTTTTACATCTAGTCTAGCCATTCCTATTTCTTTTATGGAACAATATTAGCAAACATTTCAACAGTTCTACGTGAGCAAGGGGTCAAACGTTAAAGGGATTCCTGCACGAAAAATTATTTTTTGATATGTTGTAGAGGATAGAAAATGGTTTAACAAGTCTTTTTAA